>JAGKTI010017919.1:0-17496 GCA_018397915.1 Birgus latro
AAATAATCATAAACATACTAGATATATTTGGGACCATATGGAAATTCGCTAATGTGAACCACCATGTGAGTTTGCAAGAGTGAAGCATCATGTGTGAAAATTCGTAGAGGGGTAAAGCGATGCGCCATACTGAGTTTCGTTATAGTGAACCACCTTGAGTGTGAGTATCTTCAGGCGTGACTGGCTGATCGAGCCGCTCCTGGAGATGCTCCCGCATCGAAAAATAAAGGAAAGTATTTAGGAAATGAGGGTTGTTTTGAGGGGAAAAAAATGCGATTTTCAACAGCTGACGCTGATTTTGTGTCTGATAATGCGATAAGAGATAAAATGCTCGTCACCAAACTTGACTTTATTTTTCTGACCTCTTATATGAGACGATACGACTATAGCCATTAAGTGAATATCATAACGTCAAAAATACAGTGAAGAAATCAAACAAATTTTCTGATTTCTGACAAGAGACGATATGAGTACAGCCAACAACAGACGTACCGTAGCACCAAATCTAACCTTTACCTGAGGCTGACAACAAACGATGCGAGTGCTGGTGGCAACAAAATGTCGTCAAAAAACAACATAAATAGTGTTACCACGTTGCACTTACTTTCGGTTGACAAGAGACGACAAAACGGAAATTCGGTTGCAAAGCCGTAACTTTTTATTTTATTTTATTTATTTATTTTTTATGATACTGCAAGAGATGACACGTATAGGCTAAAGTCATTAGTAGAATGTTGTTGTAAGCTAACAGAGAAATATTGTTACCTCGAGACTGTGCAGAAATAAAAAAAAACCTTGATAGTATCGTGATGCACTGCACACCATCTTGTGTCTTAGCATCCGCGGTTTATCGCGAATCTTTTATCCCGTAATACAGGTAAGGTGATTGCTGAAGCACAAGAAGTATGGCCACAAAAATTAGGGTCACAAAAAAATTACAGTATTTACGATGGATTATTATAATAAATGAAGAATTTCTATAGATGAAACATATAATTATATTTATTAAAATTACATTACGAATTCCGCAGTTTTTTTGTTGGGCTGATCAGGTAATTGCCTAGTCAGTTTTTTCTTACGTGTTGCTGGATGTGGTGGAGTTTCTGTAGTGTTTAGTACTTATTTTTATTGTGGGGCAGCGTTCAGATGCAGTGTGTAAAAAGGAAACGAGAGAGAGTTGCACTGTAGTAAGATCCTCAAGGTATAATAAGGCGACTGTGGGCAATAAAAGTAAAAAGTATCGTTTACTTCCTACGGACAACTCTTTGCCTCTGTGAAGTAAGCACCGTTGCAAAACTATTTCTTGATAGTTTTTTTTTTTCATGGTAGATTTTGTAACTGTGAGCCTGACGGTGTATCAGCATGCAAGGGAGATTAGCGTAACGTGAGATGAAACAATTAAGCTAGATAATGGCCCGATTATTCTGAGAACTTGTGAGGAAGGAGATTAGTTTTAGACTAAATTTTAGTCACAGGAAGTGAGGCAGGAGATTATTTAATGATGTGGGGATGGTAAAGCTGAGGCACTGTATATAATTATAATGATTATCTAAGTTACCCAGCCAAACACTTATATTTTTCTCAAATATAATGTTTTGACATTAATCAATATTTCGTTTTCTACAGCTTTAGTACAGTAAGTTTTACTCCACATGCTCCTTCATCAATAAAGCCTTAGTGAACTGCTATTGCAATCCATATTCCTCAACCCCAGAGATCTGGAATCCAATTCCCCATTTTGCCACAAGATCAAGTTTTTATGCAGTATAGTTTCATCCTACACAGTGCTGTGGATCGTTAGTCCCCAGCCATATAACATAATGTGTATACCATACTTGTATAGTATTCTGTGACGTTAGCCATCCGACAAAGGTTAACAAAATTTTGTAGGTAGCAGTGGGCTAATATCATCCTACTCAAGCATTATGTATCTTCTTTTCAGGAGCAGTATGGAATAGGCCAGTTTGAGCAACATGGACATAACTGTTGGAGAAACTTGAAAAGCGAAGCAGCACCGACCACATTTCCTCACTTATCACCACAAAGCACCGAACACTTCCAGAAGAGTGTCATGATGGTGAACCGAACAAGGTAGGCCACGTTGTGTAACTCGTAAACTATGGCTGTGGAAACACCCGCCATGCTGCAGGTGCGGAAAAAAAATTGTGACTAAATGATTCTTTGTTCATACTAACATTGAGAATACGATAAAGCGTATGTATTGTACCTTAAGATTGTTTTGGTGTTATGAATCAGTTTTCTGATACTTTGTTCACTGATTCTTTCCGTGATTCGTCTTAGAAGCTTCATGCTTTCTTTCCTCAGGATTGATTGTGTTTATGATTTTCAGTCACTGCTTCTGACTCACTGAGGTAACACTCTCATTTTCACTCCTTGACACTGATATACTTATGAAACAAGTGGTGTCAGGCACAACAAACTTCGTCTGACACCAGTAACTTTTTCGCTGTTAAATACTTAGTTGTTACTGTCATTTATTGTCATTACACATTTAAAGTCTAAACTAATGGCGAAAATGTTACCAAGTTATGACCTCTGAAAATCCGTAGTCTTGTACCAAATGAGAGTCCAAGTGAGACTTTCTATATCGTGCTAATAGTAAATATCTATATTTTCAACGAATTTCGAGATATACCCCGCTGAATATCCGTGACCTTGAGTTTGACCTTTCAAGATCACCTACGGTCAAAAGTCGTGGTACGAAAAAAAAAAAAAACGGGACTTCCTATACGTTGATAATAGTAAATATCTCTACCTTAACGAGTTTCGAGTTATGATCCCCTGATATCAGTGACCCTGAGTTTCACCTTTCAAGGTCACTCGAGGTCAAAGGTCTTGGTGCCAAAAGAAATCCCATGCTACGGGTTCCTATATGTCATTAATAGTAAATATATCGAGCTTCAACTGGCTTCAATTTATATCCCTTTGAAAATCCTTGACCCTGATTTTGGCCTCTCAGGGTCACACGAATACCTCCAAAGTTTAATCACTTTCTTTTGGGGCCAGTGCCCACATATCTTGAAAGTTTATTGTAATTTCATTCAGCTGTTTTCCGTTATGTTCCTAACAAACACCAAAACCAATACCTCACCGGGCGAGGTAAATATTTGTACATCCTGGTTGTAGTAACTGAATTCAGTCATTGCCACAGGCTATTTTTCGTAAAATTTTCGATATTCCTATGTAAATATTTTCACATCTCACTGCTTTGGCTGGGGGTGCCGATGGCCCTCCAAGTCTATTCTTCACCTCTTCAACCCTTATCATGTCTCGGGAAATTGAGGCGTCCCCAGCTGAAGTGATACACGTGACATAAACAAAAAGTCGAGAAAACAGCGTTTGAAAGTTGGCGGGCTGGCCCACCCCCCTCGCCCTTGCCTCACTTCACCTCTAGAGCGGAAGTGAAGCAAGGAGCAAATCGGTGGCACTGACCTCGTATCGAACTATTACTGATGATACATGACCCCTTGAAGCTTTTGTACCTAATATTATAACTATCTCCAAACGATTTTACTAAACATATGAAGATTTGTCAGAGTTGCATGGATTTAAAAAAAAAAAAAAGTCTCTACCCATTAATGGTACTGCTATTTTAAACAATCTTACCATAATACTGTTGATGGTGAAGAAATGGTTGAAGACTTTGAAGGCCCTCCGAAGCCACTGCGAGACCTTGACCATGATAACAGTACTGAATGTGACTATGCTGTTCTAAATACCGTACTGCGTCATCACTTAATAGTATGTTCTTGAAGTCAGCACTTAATAATTTCCTCTTCATAATACACTGAATATTATTTTCCTGTAAATAAAAAAAAAATAGGTAATATAAAACTCGTAATAACTTCTCAAAATAATATTTTTCTTTTATGTAGCCACGTACACACAACTTGCTTTTTTACGAAAGAAAAAGTTACTTTTCTTTCATAATAATATTTTCATTATTTTTAACACAAACTTAACACTGTCAGCCATTGTAGCAGCCGTACAGTTCAGAAAACCACACACAAAATAGAAGAAAAAAAAGGGTAACCCGGTTGTCACGAGGCGGGAACTATGACTGACGCCGCTGCTGCGCTCCCATTGGCTGGCGGGCACCATGCTGCTAGTGTGCTGATAGGCTGGGCACCTCTCCAGGGCTCTTCCCTTAGTACAGATCGGAAAGTCGAGTCGTGCAGCATTTCCGCCAAAAATTCGTGGTTTTGTGTAGGATTATGGACCTTAAGACCATACCGCTCCCCTGAATCACTTTGGTTCACTTACCTCACGTAGAGCTATTACTGTACTACTCAATGCAAGTGAATACTAAATTTCGACCGAGGTGCCACATGCATCACTTCAGCGGGGGACGCCTCAATTTCTCTCCTGAACTGAAGGTGTGTAGTAGCTATTGATGGATCAGTATGTTGGTGGAACCGAATGGCAGCTACTACTGACATGTTCAGTATGTCTGAAAAAATGTTCCACCACCAATTCTTTGAACGTAGTTTTGGTCTGTAGGATGCCCACATTCTGTCACGTCATTAACGCCGTCCATTGGTATATTTTTAATCTTGATGTGATACGGCTGGGAGACTACCTTGTTTCTTTCTTCACACGCCTTTCTGCTGTCTGAAGTGGATTCACATCATAACAGCTACCTGCAAAAGTCACAGCAGAATTGTCATTCCACTCCATCCACACACCATCTGATTTGTAGTCAAAATATCCTATCTCACGCTTTTCATCTTCATTCTTGTAGGGAGAGGACAGCGCCCTGTTCTGTTTTCACTAATGGTTCCATAGGCTCGAGTATCCTTTTGTGCAAATTTTGCCATTAGTTTATGGTTTGAGAAAAAAGTATTAAAGAATACATTTGCCCTCTCAACTTGCCGCAACATTTCATTGGCAACAAGGGATCCCAGCGGTGACTTACTGCCACCCTCTTTGCCACAGTAGATGGTGAAATTGTATGGCTAACCATTTGCCCCACATAGCATCTATATTTTGTATCGAAATCTTACTTACTTGTTCAGTATGAATTGTTTTGCACTGTGATGACCATGATAGGGAATCATAGCTTCATCAGTGCTCAGTAACTCGCGGAATACGCTAAAACTGCTGACTACTCTTTTTGAAAATTTCGAGCAAAGGCAACACTTTGGCCATCTTTGAGGCTGCAAAGTTACTCTCATCAGCAAGGTGCAGGCATCCCTTGATGTTTCGGAGTCTGTTTCTGCTCATTGTTTTGCCAGAGACCGGAGCTTCTATGTCTTTACTTGTGGACCAGTAATTGTTTACAGATGGCAGATTGTAGTATCCACTTTTAAGCAACAGTTCCAAGAGTTTGAGCATCTCTTCCTAAGTAACATGGAACTTTTACTTGTTTTTGCCACACACTGCGTACAGATTAGTTTGTTCAGTAAGGTGTTTGATAATTTCTGATCCAAAAACACTTTAAATATTTCATATGGTTCCTTGCCACAGTACTCCTCACCCACCTTTGATGGAGCAGAATGTGATTTTAGTGACAGTTTTCATTCTTTCTCCATCGCTGAGTTTCTTTTCTTTGACTCTCGTCTATAATATCATCCTCTTCTTCGTGAACTTCTGTTTCACAACGAACTTCATTTAGCATCCAGTCCTTGTCGAAAATGTCATCGTCACCCTCCTCATCACGGTCAACATACTGATCTGCAGCAGGAGGTAGAAGCACCACGTCCACTTTGTGACTCTTAATTCTCTCAGCGGCATCTGTGGCTGCTTTAAAATAGCTGAATCAAGACACCTCTGTTCCAGAACTTTAAAAAAAAAAAAAAATATAGCATTCTTAGCATCAGTATGAATAAATTATAAAGCTGATAAAAATGACTACTGATACAATGTGTGAGTTAAAATATCAGTAATATCACTCCTAGTAATTACACACAATTGGTGTGAATTAGATTAATGAAGAGATTTTTTTTTAATTCTTCAGAACGCTAACCGGAAAATAAACATCACTCAAGTTAAACAATTATTCAGCTAATCAGATATGTAGCCGATCACTAGCATCTTGTGAATGACAGAAAACAAAGTAAACCAGCCTGTAAAATGGTGATGTTTTCGTTATCAGCAGACTCTCGAGATCTGCGTCAGCGAAAGTAAACAATATGTAGTACGGTAATACTCAAGGCAGGACCTGTGAGCTCATATCTCACTGGGAAGTCTAGTTGCAAGAAGCACTGTAGCGGTTTGTTTCAACCTGTGTAAGGCAGCGATGTAGCAGTAGACTTGCAACTTGCTTATTCCTGTATGAACATAGATAAATTTTATAAGGCAACATGCTGATCGTTCCCATTTTGAGATGATAAAAAAAATTTACTTTATCTTTACAAAGTTATGCTCTTCTTGTCTGCTGATGATTTTAAGTGTGATGATACTTTCTATGGAAAAACTCATTATATATTTACTGAATAGAGACTAAAGATTTTTGCAACAAATAATTCAAGATCAAAAATACTCAGAGTGGTAAAAAAAAAAAAATCGTGAAAAGTACAAGAGCAAAAAGACGTATTAGAGTAGATATATTTAAAAAAAAAAATCAATGTATATGATCAACTAAACACCAAGGAAGGTATTTTAGCGCACTGGGTAAGAAATCACGAATAAACTGATTTTTTTTATCAATATTTAATTTCATGTTCCCCAAATGGGAACGTTGGCGTTAAAAAGGTTTAACGCCAGTTCTCTCAGGTAATGTAATATATTAAAGTTGTCATCGTAGGTTTATTTACCATTCCTGAATAGTCTGCAGGGAAATGTTCTAAGTTAAACTTGTAGTGCTTGTTTGTTTTCAGCTATATTCTTTTCTTATAAAGTATTAGACACATTAATAATGAAAGGAATCCTACTTTTATCAAGAAATCTGTTAAGAGATGCGCATATTCCTGTTGTTATTCGATAATAGTAATAATATTCTTATGTATACAAAACTTCTCTACACCCACGTAATGAAAATTTTTTGCGACTTTCAATGGTACCATGCATAATATCCTGTTTAGAGTATTAAGGAAGATAGAGCTAAAATTTGAACTCCGTCTGTTACGAAAAAGTCTATTTTTGTGCTTTTCCTTCATCGTCAAAGAAATGTTGTTGAAATTGGGTTTTTTTCAATAAAAAAAAAATGGGAATTAGTTCAAAAGGCTATATTTTTCACCTTTTTTTTTTTTTTTTTTTTTTAATTCTGAACAGGGATAATGTGCGCTGCGAAGGTAAGGGTTAAAGGGTGAGTTGTGAGAGGGGTACGGGGTTGGGGGGTGAGGGGGTGAAAGATATCCATGCAGCTGCTTAATTCCCATCCCATCAGAACCACCATGTAACCAGACACCAGCTGCGTCTCACTTTATCACCCTATTGGCGCCTGACATGGATACCCACGAAATAAAACTTTTTTTTTTCCCCTAAGAGATTGCTAAGAAAGGGCGTGCCAGTGGTTGCTTGCAAGAAGAAGAAGAAGAGGTGGGCCGAGGACAAGGCTGAGGATGCCCGGAAGAGGAAGTAGTAGGTTCCCACAGTATATATTTACGTATTTAAGAATACTCTTAAAGACAAATTTATGATAATTTCATGCAATTTACTGCATATTAGAAAAGTATTTCGAATGCAAAATTTAGTGCAGTTTCCCTGAGCACGATTAGCAAGCAGAGCGAGGTAGCTGGACCATCAAATCCAGTTTAGCAGCTAATACGGGTACAATAACTGCTTAGATACTCATAATCATCCAGGCCCTAGTGAGCTGGTGCATCCTCCTGCTTGACGATGACAGTTACTTGACGGTCTTCCACCTGTAGTGCCACAATTTCACCCGAGAAGGGAAAGTAAACATTTGCCGGAAATTGTTAGCGATTATTAACTGTGGAAATCTTGCTGAACAGAAGAATAGGGTATTTGAAAGTCTGGTGGTTGCCCGAGAAAGCGATTGGTTTATGGAGCTTTATTATCATCTTATATGGGACTTTCTTTTGTTTAATTTATTCGTTAGCCAAAGCCCATGTAAGTGTTCCTGATATAATGAGTTACCCCGTACTACTTACTTATGCAGGAGAACGTGAGGATGAAATGGACAATGTTTTGTTGTGGTTGAGTGTATGCGTCGCTGCAAAAATGTTCGTGAGTCTCTGTGTCTGTAATGGGGAGCAGGGGTTATCTGACGTAATCTGATTGTGTGTGTGTGTGTGTGTGTGTACTGCGATGCTATGGGGGTCAACCAACTCAGGTCTGTTCGTCGTATGCATCGTCTACAGACTACACCAAATCTCTCCTTAGCTAAATGGAAATGTCTGGTGTCACAAAAGAACAGTGCACAGGTACAAACTGTAGATAAGTGGGTACGTTGATAGACAGATATAAAAGTCTCCATACTTGAAAGGGGTGTTATAGAATGAAAGGTTGCTGGGTCCATAGAGGAAGTCTTACTTTCTTCGTCTGGGAAATTGCATCTCTGTCTCTACGAAAGAATTAACCGATTTTAAATACAATCGTCCGCCGACAGTTTGTTTGCAAGAAGGCACTGTGCAGAAAGAGCTAGCCCCTTCGGTACTGGTCATTTTACGAGTAGTTAAAATCATAAAACTGTAACTGACTGTGACGGGAGCCAGTTTACCTCTCCACCCCGACGATTTTTTTAACGTTTAAATC
This sequence comes from Birgus latro, assembly GCA_018397915.1. NCBI lineage: Eukaryota > Metazoa > Arthropoda > Malacostraca > Decapoda > Coenobitidae > Birgus > Birgus latro. The sequence continues at coordinate 8,680 of JAGKTI010017919.1, forward strand.
TTGCTTCCAACAATTATACCTAGGTAAAGGAAGGCATCTGGGCTGATATTTGTAAAAGATTCCAACGAATTTAGCGAAAACAAGTCTCGATATCAGTACATTGTCAGAGATCAGGATGTTTAGTCATATTTTCCGCACTTATATATCATTAGTTTGGTTGTGACATTTGTGTTAGCTTCGTAAGTGAAGAGAAAGAGTATGAACACACAATCTTACACGAGACTTATTTATGTACAAGAAACTATATGAATACATCTGCTGATAATGAATGTGATAATCAAGATGCGGGATGTATTGTTATCACGCTCACTCCCCTCCCGCGGTGCCTTAACAGACAACGTTATACAGAGACCAGTGATCGTATTTATGGACTCCCCAAAGCTAAAAGGTGGCTTGTACTGTATACACATTTGCCATCACTCATACGGCTTTCAATAACTTACACGTTCAAACTGAAGCAAATATCAATGTAAAAATATCAGTCACGAAAAATCATTATTTCAGTTAACAGCAAATAATTCAATCATTGTAGATATCGCCTAAGATTATATTTTACTACGGCCTAGATCTGCCATAAAACGCCCTTCAGCACCTTCCTTTCAAAGGGCCTTACTGAATTCAACCTGAAGATAGTAAGAAATATTAAGGAATGCATTATCGTGGTAATAGGTTAATCCCTCAATCAAATAAGAGCCAAAGCATTCTCCCACGAATACATCTCGCCCTCCATCACTAAAATACTAGTTCAGTATCCCTCTTGCAATCAGCACATATCAGCAGATCTATGCAAAATTTGGAAAAAAAAAAAATAACTTAGGCTATCGTTGTTTACTCCTACTAAGCTAAATATCATGAAGCCTAAAGTCAGGGTTATTATGTCGGCGAATGTCATTGAGTATAACAGGGAGTAGACTGTAGCACCAGACGAGTACTCCCAAGGTGTATGGAAAGCTGGGTGACTGGGAGAACTGGAGCTACCGTTTCATCAGCCCTCAGAACTGGTTCTTGACAGTCCCCCTTTGCTGAACTTTTTCAGTGTTTTAGTAATACAGGGAATAGGCCAGCATACTCTTCAGTACAAGTTTCGCTGTCAGCACCAAACTACATGCACATTACACACCACACTTCCTATTCAAAATTCAACCAAAATGGCATTTCACAATCAAACCTCGGAGTCCCCAGGGGGAGAGGGAGCCATAAACTCCCCCATCTTCCACCCCCCCTCCTGGCGACGGCCCAGCGAGATGCCTGGGACCACTGTTTGACGTGTTTCTTCTTCATTTTATGCAACATTCACTGCCATTCCTCTAACTTTCTCTCTGTTGAGCACCACCTTTACTACTGAAAACCTCACCTTCTCTTCCTAACTGAAACTAAGCTGTCTGAGGCAACTGATAGCAAACCCTTCTCTGTATCCTCCTACTTTCTCTATACTCTTTTCAAACCCAAAGGTGGCTGTTGTGTAAATGAACGCAATGACTTAACTTGCTCTTGTGTTCCTAAACTTGATTCTTCTGAATTTTTGACTCTCTGGCTTCGACTTTCCTGTCAATCTCTGGTTGCTGTTTACTTGTCCCTTAATTCTACTGACTATGAAAAATTCTTCCTCTATCTTACTTCTACGATGGAACACATCCTGTCAAATTCTACTTTCTCTGAAATTTCCATTCTAGGAGACTTCAGTGTTCACCACACCTTTGGCTCTCCTCTCCTTTCACTGATCCACCTGGTGAAGAAACCTCTTTTCTATCCTTAAAGACCTAGTGCAGCTTGTACAGCACCCTACCCACATCACTGACTGCCATGGAGAGAGTTTCAACATGCATGACCTCTTCCTTTCAACTAATCCTTCTGCTGACATTGTTAATCTTTCCTCTCCGTTGGGCTCTTCCAACCACAACCTTATTACCTTAACGTGTCCTATCGCTCCAGTACGGCCTGTGGACCTTCCAAAGAAACATCATTTTTGGCACTTTGGAGCTGCTGATTGTGAGGTCCTCAGGCAGTACTTTTTTTCATTTTTCCCTAAAATGATTATTGCTTCTATGGCCGAGAGCCATCTGGGTGTGCCATGCGCATTACGGAAGTTGTTCCATGGAAGCATGACTAATGCAAAGAAACCTTGGTTTTTATCAAGCTTGTTCTAATGTTGTTGACAACAAGGAAAAGGCTTACAAAAGGTATCGGAGCCAATCCACCCCTGTATCTCATCTTTATGTTTCTGCCTGGAATAGTGCCAAGTCTGATCTTCCCTGTGCCAAAAATAATTTCATATGCTTCATTTCTTCCAACTCCTTCTGGTACCATGCCAGTAACCTTTCTAACAACTTTGTCTCATCATCCTTCCCCCCTCTTTTCCACTCTGATGGCTCTGTAGCTATTTCTTCTACTTATAAAGCAGATCGCTTCACTCAGACTCTTTCCTCAAATTCCACCTTAGACGATTCCGGTGCTGTTCCTCCATCACTTCCCCCCTCAGACTTCCTCTTGGCTGACCTTAAAATGTCATCAACTGATGCATTTTCTGCCATCACTGGCCTCAATACTAACAAGACATATGCGCCTGATAGGGTCCCTGCTCTTGTTCTCAAGAACTGTGTTTTTCTGCTTACACCTTGCCTAGGTAAACTCTTTCGCCTTAGTCTATCAACTTGTACCTTTCCTTTTTGCTGGAAGTTTGCTCTCATTTAGCCTGTCCTAAAAAATAAATGACCATTCCCAACCCTCTAACTATCACCCAATTGCTTTAACATCCTGTATCTCAAAACTTTTCAAGTCCATTCTTAACTAAAACTTTTAAAACATTTTTCCAATCACAACTTTCTTCGTGATCATCAGTTTGGGTTCCATCAGGGACGCTCCACTGGCGATCTTCTCAAGTATCTTTCCGACTCCTGGTCGTCCTCCTTTCGGGACTTTGGCGAAAGCTTTGCCACTGCACTTGACATCTAGTCTGGCATAAATCTTTAATTTCCAAGCTACTCTCTTACGGTTTCTATCCTTTTATCTGTGCCTTCATCTATAATTTTCTTTCTGGTAGCTCTATAGCTGCTGTTGTAGATAGCCACCGTTTTTCTCCTAGATCTATCAACAGTGGTGTTCCTCAGGACTGTCGCATCACCAACTCTCTTCCTATTATTCATCAGTGATCTTCTAAGCTGTATACCCTATCTACTCATACGCTGGTGATTCCACCCTTCACCTTTCCATTCGCTTCTCGCAGCGTCCATCTCAGTAGATACTTCAACAAACAAAAGATGGTGCTATGGCGTATCTCTGACTGGTGTAAAAGAAATCTTGTTTAAAATGCGTCAAAAACTCAGTTCCTACACCTCTCAACCTGTCCAAATCATCCACAGGGGTACGCCGTATTGTTTAAAAACATCCGCTTAATCCTGCATCATCTTTAAACAAGCTTGGGATTTGATTCTTTCGGGATTTATCTTCGAAAGATCATATTATATCTGTTGTAAAAATCTGCTTCCAAGTGATTTGGTGTGCAAGGCTGACTCCATACCTTTTTTACCCCTGCACAGTTGTTGACTTTATACACGGGTTTTATTCACCCCTGTGTAGAGTACAACTAAGTGTGGGAAGGCTCCCCACATGCAGCTCTTCTCAACTAGGTGGAGTCGAAGGCTTTTTGTCTCATTAACTCTCCTCTACTGGCTCCCTTCAGCCTCTGTTGCTTTGCCGCACTGTTGCATCTTTATCTCTTTTCTATCTCTGCTTTAATAGTCACTGCTGTTCTGAAATATCTGCTTGCACCCCTCCGCCACTATGACGGGCGTTTAGCACCCGTCTAGCAACAAAATCTCATCCCTTTTCTGTCCAGCTCTCTAGTGCAAGAGTTAACCGTTACTCCAAGTCCATCATTTATGCAACAGGTCAACTCTGGAACTGTCTCCTTCAGCCTGTATTTCCTACTTCCGGTGATGTACGTTTTTCAAACGCAGTGTGCCCAGGCATCTCGAAATGAACGGATTTTGAATTTGTTTTTTTTTTTTCTTATTGGGAACTGTTTCACGGCTTCTGGCCTTTGGTTCCTTCTTCTTGACATAAAAAAAAAAAAAGCTGTTTCTTTACTTGAGGGTACGATAGAAAAATTGTGAATAACGACAAGGTAAAAGAAAAAGTTAGAGGGTATCTTTTATTGCAAAGTCCTCTGGCAATCAAGGACTTATCATCGCAACTTTGCTGAATTAACAGAGATGCCATATATCCCGCGATATTACCCACAAAGTTTGGATGCAATTGGCTCCTTGATTTTATATTATTTTGGTAACAGTCATACACACACACAGTCACAGGCGATTACATCCTCATGCTAGGAAGTTGGTAACTAGTATGGAAGTTGGTCTCTAAGTATAGTTGGTCAGTGTCACCTACTTTCCCCAGGGACCTTTTCCTGCACTGACAAATTTTCCGCCATTGACCTATATCCCGCTTGGACCTGTTTTCCTCCAAGGACTAATTTTCCCCTTTGTTCTGGGCAAGTCTTCCCATGAAACCATTATTCCAGCGAACCTGTTTTGCCATTGACCTGTTTTTTTCCTGTGGAGCTATTTTCCTTCATCGATCTGTATTTCCCAGGGACCTATCTTCCACCATATACCTAATTTCCTTCCCTGAGCCAATTTTGCCCTCGTACCTATTTTTCCAGGGAGCTTTTCTTTCCCTTGAGAGTCCTTATACCCATTTACGTATTCCACTCATGGCCCAATTTCCACCCACGATGAAGCACCTAACTCACACTTGTATTTATATTCTCCTGCGGAACTTTTTCTGCTGTGAACTCATTTTTTACCCATTGAACACCAATCTGATCCTATTTCTCCGTGGATAAATTCTCATGAATCTACTGTCCCACGTGGACTTACGCCTTCCATCGACCTATTCCCACATGGATCTGATCGAGTTATCCCATCCGAAGTCCTACCTTTCTAACCAACCCACCCACACACCAACCTATCAATCATTCTTCCCACCCACACACCAACCTATCAATCATTCCTCCCACCCATCTGCCCATGCTATCCCGCCGACCCAGCTACCCACGCCATCTCATCCACCAACACATCCCTCACCGTCCATCCATCCAACAAACCAGGCTATCCCGTGCCAATCACCCACCCGAACAACCCAGCTTACCCATGCCACCCACCCTATCCCTCCTCCAATTCACGCTGCATGCCCGCTCACCCCACTCACCTTGTCCACCCCACCCCACCGACCCACTCACCAACCTATCCATTTTGCCACCAATCTCCACCAGCCAAATTATTTCCAGCAGCAGTAGTAGTAGTAGTAGTAGTAGTAGTAGTAGTAGTAGTAGTAGTAGTAATAATAATAATAATAATAATGTTATAATATTACCATTATCATTATTAATATTATTGATATTATTGAAAATTTAAGGGTAAAAAAAAAAATCTTAAAGCTCACCTGGCACGCACGTGAATTTCAGGTTGGTCTCGCTAAAACATTACAGTCAAAATGCATAGTTGTAAACGTAACAGGATATCGACATACTTTACTGTGTAATGAGAGGCAGTGAAGAATTCCTGTGGAAATCCAGTAACGTCACCTTCGGAGCCCTGCAAACGTACTAAACATGAAAAAATAAAAAATAAAAACGGTATCTTGATGTAGAGATGGCTGTGCCCCCCCCCAAAAAAAAAGAAAGAAAGAAAATGCCGAGGCAGTAAACGATATGTAATCCTATCCCCACATTTTTTTTAATGGCCTTTTTGGCCCGGGCAACGCCGGTACACCTGCAGCCCAGTTTTTGGCAAGGAGACTCACATGACCTCCAGTTCGGACATAGGTATGTGAGGTTGATCTCTGAGGTCATTTGAGGTCACTGGTAATACACATTCGTATGACTGGACCAAGCAGTCCAATTTTTGGCAAGGAGACTCACATGACCTCCAGTGCGGACATAGGGTGTGTGAGATTGACCTCCGAGGTCATTTGAGGCCACTGGTCGGAGGTCATATGAGGTCACTGGTAATAGTACACAAGTGCGCACAAATACTGTGTGTCAGTCTGCGAAAGCTGAAATAGAAAGTTCCTGGACCTCTTATAATCCGTCTTCAAAAGCATAAGAGGTACATGGTTTTTCTGGAGTAGAAAGAAAGATTGAACAAGAACAAATAGGATTATAGTGTTTGCCTTTTTGTCCCGGTATCGCCGGGTACCTTTGCTAGTAATAATAATAATAATGTTGACAAGAACAATATAACTTATCACTGGTGTGGTGGATAATAATCATTAACAGAAACCAGAAATAGCCATCGGCAATTTTAGTAACTCACAGCACCGCAAGGTATCGCTGCACCTGATGATTTGAGCGCCCTTCATATAGTATGCACTTCGAAGTGAAGAGCTATTGCAGTAGGGCCTCCCTAGAAGAGTGTCAAACATTCTGGGCAAAGGAGAAAGCAACAAAATGCTCGTAGAGCCAAAATGGCAGAGTCCAAACTACTTTCCATTAACCCTTGTGCGATGTCAGACACTGCTGGTCGAGATGGGCTCATAATCATTGCAGCCCTGCTCCACGACTTTGTCTGTCCCACCAAAATTTAAAGTTTGAACCTTTAGCGGTTACTGAGAATCTGAAGATAGGCTATTTTTATAGGTTTCTGGATACAGCTGGAAAACCATTACTAGGCACTCGGCAGGTTGGTGATGATTGGCTGAATGCAACATGTCCGAGAATCTTATTTACCAACCCAAATTTCCCCCTCGGATATATGTGAGGGGTAGACTGTAGCACCAGTCGAACAGGGCGGTACTCCAGAGGTGGACGGTAAGCTGCTGACAGGGAGAGCTGGAGCCCCGTTTCGCTAGTCCTCTGGAGCTGATCTTGACCATCTCCTTTTGCTGGACATTTTCAGTGCTTTCATTTACACAGAGAGTAGGCCAGCATACTCTTTTATTACATCTACCTTCAACTGTCTACAGAACATTACATGCACGTAAGATATCACACCTTCTGTTTCCATTACCTTCAGCAATGGCCGCTGCATTAATATCAGCAAATGAGGTGGTACCAACTTGAATTCAGTTTATTTTTTCCTACAATCCGTATTCCCTCCAGCCCTGTTCCCCAAAGAACCCCCAAACTCTCGCTCTACTGATGCTCGTATATCCCCATTTTGCTTTCCTGGTTACCATCTCCTCACAAACTTCCATAACAAGGGTGGCGCCTGTTATTATATCAAATCTGAGTTTGCAGTTGACAGTGTTTTAAACGTCAATTCAACTAATTTCGATTACTCATTGTATAAACTAAATTATCTATACATTACCAAACATATCCGTGTAACCTATCGCTCCCTCAGTGCTTCTTCAGAACGCAGTGTATTTGACTCCATATCCACACAGCTGAGTAACCGTAGCCTTACCCTTAGCTCAGGAACTACCATTTTGGGTGATTTTAACGTACATAATGTAGAATAATATTAATAATAATAATAATAATAAATAATACCACTGTAAATGGGCGCTAGGAAAGATTGTATTATAAGGCTTATGGGCTACTTGAGAGTTTTGGGTTTAAACTTGGATGGGTTTATCGACATTGATAATTTTGAGTTTCAGCATAAAACGCGTTTAAAATGAGATAAATATCGCGTGAAGATAGAACTGACAGAATAATATGTACTATACCTGTTGACAAATTCTATGCTTCAAATTAGCCGTGAGTATGGAAAGTGCAGTATGGAAGAGAGGCTATCTTTTTCAGTGCTCGAAGAATTGCTTGTTATTTTCTTAGTTTGTTTACGGCTGAGTTCGAGCATAACATTATTCAGCACGTATCTGATACTGTCAAAGCTGTGTTCACACGATATTATTCTTTTTTTAAAGGCGATTTGCGCTGATAAAATGTATGTTATCGTTAACGCTGTTTTCAACTTCCTTGTGGCTCTAACTCGCAAGTGGCCAATTGTTTGGGGGAAAAAAAATGGAACGAAATTTCTGAGCATCGCCACAAGTTTTCTTTTTTTTTTTTTTACTTGTTTCTTGGAAGCCAAAATAATTGAACGCCGTGAAACATAATGATTACCACAGATGCGTTACGTTTTTTTCCTCCTTTTTTCCCGGAAATTCTTGAGGAAATCAATTTTACGTCAATAGATTTTTTACCGTAAGTGTCTGAGAAACACACCTGAAGAAGTTCTTTTGTTCAGTTTGACATACTCAGGATTATACTCTGTGTGTGTGTGTGAGAGAGAGAGAAAGAGAGAGAGAGAGAAACAGCTGCGGCCACTAGACATCCATCGTTATCGCAAGTTATCGTCAATATTAACGTCACTGGGCTTTGTGAAGTATCAGTAACAATACTCCTGGGAATCCCGAGAGCTTCAGCACAATGACCGAACTGCCAGGAATGACGAGAGAGAGAGAGAGAGAGAGAGAGAGAGAGAGAGAGAGAGAGAGAGTGAGAGAGAGAGAGAGAGAGAGAGACTTGGTATCACGAGATTAAGATGGATTTATTTTACCTGCTTTATTGACGGTCATTAAAGTTTCCAACAATCAAGGAACTTCTGTATAATGTATTTTTTTTTCGACACGTCAGCAGCGAATGGTTAATATATTGGCTGTGTATTCTATCTCATAAATGTATGTAATTTCTGTCATGTCAGTGTTATGATGTCACTGCTGTCACGTTACGTCATATCAGTTTTGTTATTTCACATCACATCATGTCAGAGATGTGTTAGTGCAGCCATTGTTACTCCTGTCTGGTCATGTCAGTGGTGTCATGGCAGGTTGAAATAAGTGGAGCGGCCAGCCCTCAATAATTTCATA
>JAGKTI010017920.1:0-18116 GCA_018397915.1 Birgus latro
AGAGAGAGAGAGAGAGAGAGAGAGAGAGAGAGAGAGAGCAGATTATCACACCAACTTTGCATGATTCTCACCTCATTAAATACGGTAATGAGTAAGTATGCAGCCAGCACCAACACCCACCTCACCCACCACCACTCTGAAAGCAGGCAGGAGTTAGACTGAAATGGAGAACAGGATCGGGAACATAATTTGTCGTAAAAAAATAAAAAATAAAAAAGGGGAGGCAATTTTTCGTGTGTTGCTGGCTCATTCAGTATCCGTCCAGCATAACTTTATTCATTTCCTGTTCCCACTGCCACACCTACTCCCACACCATCAGACTGAGCCATCCTCTTAATGCTGAGGATATCCCAAGCAAACGACTACTGGAGCGCTGTTTTACGGATCGCCATGTCTAACTCTCTAATGCACGAGTTTACAGATACTTCCAGTCCTTCACGTATGCAACAGGTCAACTATGGAACTGTCTCCCTCTCTCTGTACTTCCTACTACTGCCCATGAACCTCCAGTCCTTTGAACGCAATGTGTCCAGGCTTCTCAAAATGAACGGATCTTGAATTTGGCTTCTTTTATTTCTTGGAGGGAACATTCTTGTGCATCTCTGGCCTTTGGTTCCTTCTACCTTGCATGAAATAAATGATAAAGGCATATAGCTAACCTGCAGGGATAAATATAATGATAAGCAGAAGGAGGGCAGCCGTGAGGTGAGTGAGTAGCGCCATTTGTCTTCGCCCCACCACCTGCGACACCCCCATGGCCACCAGCACCCCCACCAGGTGACACACACCCAGGAACATCGTGTACTCCCTCGGGCTGCGACTGTGGGAGGAAGCAAAACGGGTGCATAAGGAATACGTACAAGAGAGTGCTTTAAGGTGTAATGTGTACAATTAATCGCAAAGAAGGTTTTAAAATGCTTCCACTCACACTGTGGCTTAAAATCATGTCAACTCACTACAAGTATATATGAGTAAATTGATCTGATGTATGACTGATAAATACATAGCACTCTAAACTCCACAGCACAGCAAGATTGTTTCATGTTCACAGACACAAGAATACGGACAACTTGGTGACTTTAATGTACACTTGGAGACTTCAATATACATATCTAGTTGGAATTCAGCCTTCACTGACACACTCCTCACAGCACATCTGAATTGCTTCATACCTGCAGCAACTCACAACATACAGTAAGTAAACACAGCCTATGAGGTGACTTCAGTGCATACAAATATATAGAGACCAATCTACAACTATAGTCTGTTTACCTTAGTGTTTTCTGGAGGTGAGAGGGAGGGGGAGGCCAAGGATGGAGGGATGGAGTGGAGAGGTATATGAGGAAAGGGGGTGTGAACTGGGAGCAGGGCAGTGAAATGGTGGGAGACAGAGCAACATGGAGGCAATTTGTTTGTGGCCACCCCTTACGGGATTAAGGCGTATGGCAATAGACAGATAGACAGAATACCAAAATAAGACCGAACAATGGCTCTGAATCTTTTTTGGGCAGCACTTCTTCTTGACTAGCGCTACTATCTAATGTTAATCGTATTACAGCTTAATAACAGAATAAAAGGATATTATAGTCATGCATTCCTCCATAGCACTTCTTCTTGATTAGCACCAGATATTCCAGTGTTAATCCCTTGTTACAGCTCATTGCCATAATAGGACTATGGTTCCTCATCCTTTCCATAGCACTTCTTTGTGACTAGTATCATATCCTAATGTTAATCCCTTGTAGCTGCTCAACACCAGAATATAGACAATACTATGACTCTACATCCTTTCCATAGTACTTCTTCATGACCAGCACTGTGCTCTAGTGTAAATCCCTTGTTACAACTCAGCTTTCAAGACGAGGAGATGGCAGTTTCAAGCCGTATAGCGACTTCAGTACACATCTGGTGAAGTTATGGCCGTTGAATGGTATGCCGAGGATCATGACTGTGAATGACATGGATGAAGTTTTAGGCCAAGCTGAAATGGAGAGGCTATAGTGACTTCATTAGGTACCTGGTGAAGTTATGGCCATTGAGCAGGATGCCCAGACTCATGACTCTGTTGGTGAAGGACATGAGCGAGGAAAACAATACGATCCTGCGCATGGCCGGGGAAGACAGGCACTCCTTTATGTCTTCCAGGCCTGACCTTGTTCCTCGGTTTTCCATTTCGGAATCCCATAAGCCATCCTGAAAGAGAGGAAAGGTATAGGTGGGAGCATATGCCATGAGGTGCGTAGCTGTGGTGCTCATCTCCGTAACACAGGCCTTTGAGCCTGTAGCGGGTTATTCATCCAATAACTTGGGATACCTGACTACTGCATCATCCAGGTCACCACAGTCACCTCCCCTAGGTGTTACCCTGGGTACTCATTTTACCTACCAACCCACAAAGGGTGGATGGACACCTGAGTTAAGTGACCCAAGCTGCCCGCACCAGGCAGGATTCCAACCCTGGCGTTAATGGGCCGCCAGCTTCACAGTCAGCAATACTAACCACTCAGCCACCGAGGAAATTTGTTGTCATTTATTATTATTATTATTATTACTATTTTTAGTAGTAGTAGTAGTAGTAGTAGTAAACACACCACTTTGTCTTCCAAGCTTAATCACTCCTTATTCTGCCTTCCATTTCTGCTTTCCATACTGCATACTATTCTTTACGAGGGAGGTATATCTAAGGTACTTTAAGCTGTCACCATATGGCCTCTTGTTTATTATCCTAATGTGCAGTTTGACATGATTCTTACCTTATTATCCTTTGCTTTGCTTCATGTTGTATAACCCGTTTGTGAGAGTGTAAATCACCACAGTTCTTTCAATTTAGTCAAGAAAAACATAGTACCACAGCTCTACATCCCTTCCACAGCACTTCTTCATACTCTAGTGTTAATCTAGTTACACTTAAACACTGAATATGGTGGAATGCCAATTATACACGAAGTTAAAGTAAAAATAGCATAGGGATGGTGATGGCGGTATCTGAGCTGCTTCATTTTATAGTTACCTGGTTTGGTGCGTGTAGAGCTGCTAGTGGTGATGACGGTGGTGCGTGGTTGAGTGTGGCGGCCCTCCTAAGCAAACACGTAGCTTCTTGAACCCGACCTCTCTGCACCAGCCACCGCGGGGACTCACTCATCAGCCTGTTGTTATGGTGCATGCAGTTTTATGTGGCCCAGATTTTCGTCCTTTTTTATTTCCCCAGGCGACACAGGGACTCATCAGCGTGTTTTAGTTCATTCATTTTAACTTGGCCCAGATTTTCGTCATAGTCTTCTCTGTACCAGCCAACGTGGGAACTTGCTCATCATCATATACTATTCCAGGGAGAGTTAGTTGTTCTATTGAGGTGTGGGAGGGGCGTATTGTTTTTTTTTTTTTTTCAAGCTGAGTGCAAATGTTTGGCCCTAGATTTTGATGCCTGTAACGAAACTCATCCTCTTCACTCTGCTAAAACCCTCGGACTGGTGTCTTACGTGAAGGAAATCTTAGAACTTGGAAATCACAAAATGTATTACAAATGATAGGTGGTACCATTTCCCACGAAGGTAGGCTACTCACTTCATATGGTGCATTACAAAATACGTGGCGCTATAGGATTTTTGCATGATAACAACGCTTTTAAAAATTCAGTTGTGAAATAATAATCCATAAATCAGAGACACAAGCCAGCCTCGTCCCACCTCAACACCGCTGGCTTGTTTACAGATATTATTTTGCTGGGACGAGCTTGACTACTTGATCCTTCCTTACACACACACGGCCAGTCAACCAGCAACGAACATGCACATCTATATACCAGCTGAAGGCAATATTTCCTAGCTAAGTAAATATGAGCTATTCCCACGATTAATATTTAGCCATTCACTTACTGTCAGAAGAGCTTATATCACGCGACATTGGTTATTACAGAGACAGGCAGTAATCATGTAGTGCTACCCAGACTAAATTATACAGTATATCAAAGTGGTGCTCGAAAACGTTAAAACAATAGTGTGATCTTTGACTTACAGAGATGCATCTGTGGTAATTAAAAGGTGAAGAAGCATTGTGTGTGTGTGTGTGTGTGTGCGTGTGTGTGTGTGTACAGCAACAGTACAGTTATAATCGTCACTTCTCCCTAAACCACACAAACGTACCAGACAATGTGTGTGTGTGTGAGTGTGTGTGTGTGTTATAATCATCGACACTTCTCCCTAACCCACACAAACGTACCACACAACAAGCAGTAGGAGGATGCAGGGGATGGAACACGCCAGCAGTAAGTAGCGCCAGTCCCTCAGTAGGTAACTCATGCCTCCCAGCCCGACCATAGACACAGCGCAGCACAGACTGGACCCTAAGGCAATCAGGGACCTGCTTCGTGGTGGGCAGCACTCCATTACTTGCGGGAGAGAAGTAGGAGTAGTAGTAGTGATAGTAGTAGTTGTAGTAGTAGATGTAGTAGTAGTAGTAATTGTTGTTGTAGCCTCAGGTTCATCTAAAACGTGAAAATCAAAACACGAACCCAGTGCCAATGACGAATATGATGATGATGATGAAGATGACGACGATGAAGATGATGATGATGTACTTACCGAGACTGTAAATTGGGAGGAAGGTAAGTGTGACAGCAGCACCGAGGAGGAGACGCATAACGAGAAGCAAGATGAAGTTGTTGACAAGCGCCATGATGAGACAGGCGGGCAGGGCGAGAGAGGACCCCAGCCATACCGACACCCTGCGACCAACACTGAAACGGGAAAAATCAAAATAGCCTTCGTTTCACCCGTCCTTTAGCGGTTTATTTTATTTATTACACCCTACCTTCCATTCTACTATTCAAAATAAAAATTGCCGTTGTTTTGATACTCTAAGGCCTCGCAGTACCTGTCCTTTAGCGATTTATTTTATTTATTACACACTAGCTTCCATTCTACGAACGTCAGAATAAAAATTGCCATAGTTTTGATACTCTAAGGCCTCGTAGTACCTGTTCTTTAGCGATTTATTTTATTTATTATACCGTAACATTTTTTCTTATTCTACTTATGCCAGGTTTAAAATTACCACGTACTGATAACACTAAGCCGTCCCCGCAGCACACGAAATATGTTACAAAAACCCATAAGGAAGCTCCGTAACACCTTTTCCTTAGCGATTCATTTTCCATGCTTCGCTTACTGCTCTCTTGTATGCTTTTTTTTTTTTTTTACATGGAAGGAAAAAAATAACAAGGGATTATTAATGAGTTCTATGTAAAAATAAATCGGTAAGGAAAAGGTGTTTGGGAGCTCCGGATACTGAAAAGCTGTCCCAAGTTAGGACAACTGGCTGTCGTAAGGAACTTAGGATATTCTAACTTATGCCACACCTAGGACATCCCAAATCACCGATACTCAAACGAGATTGAAAACGTCCTAATGTTGTCCTAGGGTGTTTTCCATGAGCCTCACCAGAGGGCAGTAAAAGCGCCAGCTGATTTGTCGTTAGCCAATCACAAATGCAGTTCATCGACGTAAACAGCAGTGAAAACAGAGATTCTCCGAAAATGCGACGGATGATCAAATTCAAAGATAAACACAGAGCGGTTTAGTTGACAGTGTGCCAAAATATAATGGAAGACCCTCCACTTTAAGAAACGCCGCCCTAACTTCGAAGAAGAATTATGCACAATGGTTCTGGAGGTGTCGGAAAGGAGGAAAATATTATCTGGAAAACTCAGCAACACCACGTCCCGAGTCAACGCAAATGCTTGGGAGTGTAAAAGATGCTTTGATAATGTGAGTCGTATTCAGAGAGATGTGGGAGAAGTGAGAAGGAAATTTACACACCTCAGGTCAGACGTGAAGAAGAAAGTTGCTGGCGAAAAGAAACATTTACAGGGAACAGGTAAGTGTTGGTTATCATCATCCAACAGTTACACTATTTGGTACATTTCCAGAACTACATCCCACTCACTTTGAAGCTTATTTTATTTTATTTTATTTTTCGATGTCATAGTGTGATTCATTTAAATCTGATACTTATTTCTGTCAGAAAGTAATGTTCGGGGCGCAGAAAGGCCACTGCTACAGCGATGTGTTTTCCAATCAGGTTATGCTTTGGATGTTTACCAAACCTATTTCCGGGTTATGTTCGCCTACGACACCCTCCGGGGGTGTCCTAAGTTAGGACCAGAGTTACGACACGTGACGTCACAAGATGGCGGCTGAAATGTTTTGAGTATCGATGGAGTGGGCACCGTGGGCGAGATAGGACTGTCATAGCGAGATACGACAGTCCTAAGTGTTTTGAGTATCCAGGGGTTCGTATTTTTGGCGGTTAAGGAAACTCCCTAACACCTTTTTCTAAGCGATTTAATTCGATTTATCACCCCTTACTTTCGAATCCAGTGGTATGTAAATCCTGATATCGCCATACTCTCCACAAATAACGTACAGAAGGATATTAACCAGCCATATCCAAGAATAAATCGCTAAGGGAGGAGGTGCTAGGGAGCTTGGGATATAGTAGTAAAGGCGGGAGATTCAAACCTGTCACAAATGGGGCCAGCGCTGAGGATACCGATGATGTTGCCAGCTGAATAAATGGCTTGGAACAATGGCCGCAGCACCTCCCTCTCACACACCAAATGGTACTGCGGAAAGGATGATAGTCACGAAGAAGTGCAGTGGAGTGTAGAGCAGATGGCTTTTTTCCTGGCCTAACATGGTGCTAGTCACGAAGAAGTGCAAGGGAAAGAATATATAGCCTTGTGATACTGTCTGATCTTGGTGTATAACTGCCGTGTGAACTGAATAACAATAGAAAAAAATGATGCTAGTCACGAAGAAGTGCATTGGAAAGCATGTAGACCTGTAGTAGTGTCTTAATCTTCTCAGCTACATCAAACAGGCCTCAAAAGGAGTGTTATTTAGCATCGGTAGTTTGGCCATGTGGAGAGGATGGAGAGTGAGAGACTGACAAGGAGAGTGTATGTGAGTGAGGTGGAGAGGGGGAGAGGGAGGGGGAGACCGAGGATGAGATGGAGGGATGGAGTGGAGAGGTATATGAGAGAGCTGGGAGCAGGGCAGTGAAATGGCAGGGGACAGGGCGACATGGAGGCGATTTGTTTGTGGCCACCCCTTTCGAGATTGAGGCGTCTGGCAATAGATAGATAGTAATTCATTTCAAGTATCTTAATGGGAGAAAAATACGATGCTACGGTTCTGCCTCATTTCCGTAGCACTTCTTCGTGACTAGCATCGCATCGTAGTGTTAATCTAGTGCTATAACGCTGCTTTGATGATAGAGAAATGGCAATTTTAGGTCAGGTTAGAGGAAAAGGAGTATAGCAACTTTAGCACATTCATCCGTCTCTTTCCCGCCTTAACATTCAGCACTTAGCAGATTCTGTGTCTCGGTAATACAACGTTTCAGTTAAATAGAATGAAGATGTACGGCTGACGGCAACTTTTGAAACATAAACTATAGATGTGAAACTGATGGCAACTTTCAGACATTCAATACAGATCTGAGAAACTGATGGCAACTTTTAAAACCTACAATATGGATCAGGGAAATTATGGCAACTTTTCAAACATGCAATATAGATCTGGGAAATTGGCGGCAACTTTTAAAATATGCAATACAGATCAGTGATTTTGGCGGCAACTTTTCAAACATACAATGCAGTAAATAAATGATTGAATAAATAAATAAGTAAATAAAACTGAATAAACAAGTGCTGTGCAGGGTTTGAAATGCAGCAACTCCGGTGTGTGGAGATGTTAGGTGTGGTGATGAGTGGTGGTTAATAGAGTGGATTCCTGGCATGAGAGAGAGAGAGAGAGAGAGTCCTGTACCTGTGACGTGACGGTGAGGTGAAAGTCGGACCTGTCATAGTGGACCACGGGACAGGAGGCTGGACCAACGTAGCTGTTTACCTGGTCCACCCTGGCACTCCCTTCCCCCACGCCCCTGAGGCACTCCCTGTTGTAGTCGCTGCAGGGGAGGTCACGGGGGGTCAGTCGAGGTCACCGGGGGTCAGTCGAGGTCATGGTGGGTCAGTTGAGGTCACGGTGGGTCAGTTGAGGTCATGGTGGGTCAGTCGAGGTCACGGTGGCTCAGTCGTGGTCACGAGGGGTCAGTCGAGGTCAGGAAAAGTCTCGATTCTGTATTCTCGACGGTAAAGCTCCCTAACACCTATTCCTTGGCGATTTATTTTGCCTACTTCACTTTACTGTCTTCATTTCCTTCTAATACTGCCTACTTTTTCATACATATCAATAATCATCTTGGGTCATTATTCTTTTAGGTTAAGGAAGGTCCCTAACACCTTTTTTTTAGCGATTCATTTTGCCTATTACACCTTACTGTCCTCCTCTGTGTTAATATAAATTCTTCTAATATCGCCTCACTTTACATACGTCACGTGCCAAAGGATATTAACCAGCCACATCTAAGAATAAATCGCTAAGGAGGAGGTGTTAGGGAGCTTCCTTAACCGACGAGAATACGGGCCCTGGCTTCTAGTATGTCTATGAAAAATTTCGGAATAATAAATAAACTCGAAATATACATTTTGGCGGGAAAAATGGTACTAATATTTTTGCCTTACCAACATGAAATTTTTGAGTTGATTTTGGTGGGTTAGAAACATAGTACAGACAAACAGGAGATAACGGAGGTGTGGTAGGCGAAATAAGAAGCTTAGAAAGAGGTGTTTGAAAGCGAATGAGACCAAACAGGTTAGGAAAAGGTGTTAGGAAGAGAATTAGACGAACCGATGGCATGGAGAAAAGTGTCAGAAATCGAAATTAGCCAAAATGATGTTATTATTATTATTATTATTATTATTATTATTATTATTATTATTATCAATATTATCATGCCACTACGACATTATTTTTACTGTCGCAGCGCTCCAGATCCGGCAGATAAAAAAAAAGTGAAGATAGAAGAAAAAAAAAATAAATAAGGAAGCGCTATTTCCAGATCCCCCTGTACATACTCACGTGATGTTGCAAAGGGAGGCGTTGAGGCAGCAGCGGAAGGGTACAGGGGCATTGAAGAACGTGGATCCCATTCTGTATAGCGGCACCATCACCTGAACTGCACGCAAAGGGGAAGATAGCATTGGTCCTCTCTCTCTATCTCTCCCTGTCTCTGTCTCTAAGTTTCAGCTGCACACGACGGGAAAAATAACATTGGTCCTCTCTCTCTCTCTCCCTGTCTCTGTCTCTAAGTTTCAGCCGCACACGACGGGAAAAATAACATTGGTCCCCTCTCTCTCTCTCTGTCTCTAGTACCAACACTACCTTGTCATACGAAAGAAAGTGTATTTCAATTGCCAGTGACTTATACAGAAGGTGCAATTGGTCTGTGTGTGTGTGTGTGTGTGTGTGTGTGTGTGTGTGTTTAATGCAAGGCAGAAGGAATCAAAGACTGAGAAGCTCGCAAGATTGTTTCCTCAAAGGGGGGGGAAAAAGCCAAATTCAAGATTAGTTCATTTCAAGATGCCTGGATACATTGCAATTAAAAGACTGGAGGCCATAGGCATAGGGAAGTAGACACAAGAAGACAGTCCTAGAGTTGGCCTGTTGCATACATGGACTGGGAATACTGGTCAGCTCTTGTGTTAGGGAGATGGACAGGAAAGGAATGAGAGTGTGCTGCCAGACATATGCAACAAGCTCTTCAAAATGGAGGAGAAATTCAGGCAGACAGTTCACAGGAGCAGTGATCATTGAAGTAGCGATAGAAAAGAGATAAAGATACAACAGTGCAGCGAAGAGACAATGGCGATAATGATGATAACAGAAGCCAAACTCTGCACTGACTGAGGAATGCAGAGAGCAGGATAGGGAGTTGCCAGCGACCCAACCCCACGGCGGCCATCACGTCTTCCAGTTTGTTTACATTCTCCTCCACATCCGCCGACTCGCCCTCCGCCATCTTTGTGCACCTATCCTCTGGCGCACACTTCGCTACCATGTCACACCCCTTATACCTCCACCTGAGGGAAATGTGGGCATTAAGTTAGCGAGATGTGGAGCTCAGTTCGCGAAAAATGAAGTGTAGCTAGTAAGGAATGTGGTCAACTTGGCGAGAGATGGAGTTAAATTATAATTCTTTTACACAAACTTGGCCCAAATTTTCGTTTTTTTTGGCAGCTTATTTCTCGTAGCTCAGTCGCAGAGTAAACACAGTACTATGGGTCTGCATTCTTTCCATGGCGCTTCTTCATGACTAGCATCATTTGTGTTAATCTCGTGTAATAACTCAGTATTCGAGATGGAGGGATGGGAATTTTAGGCCAAGTTAAAAATGATACTCGTATGGTATGTTCACTTTAACATGACCCAGATTTTCATCCTTTTACAGCTTATTTCACGTAGCTCAGTGGAACAGATTATAATACAACCTTACATCCTTTCCACAGCACCTCTTCATGATTAGCACACCATATTCTAGTGTTAATCTCCTGTTACAGCTCAGCGTTCAAGTAGGAGGGATGGAAATTTTAGGCCAAGTTAAATGAAATATAGTACAGTGGAGGCTGACATTTAGGAGAGCGTAGTAGTGTGTCCTTTCATGTGTTATTATCGTATTTACACCCTGTCAAAGTTTCCTCCATGGCATATACAGATCCACAGCCACTCTAATGCAAATTCCCACCTGCACTTCTCGCCCTACACACACCCAAGCCTTCCACACATATATCTACCCGTGCATAAGGCACTGGGAGGGGCCGACTCACTTCTTCAGGGACAGAAAATGAGTCGGTATTCTGGTCGGTTTAAGAAGATCCCTAACGCTTTTCCTAAGCGATTTAATTTGCTTATTACACCTTTGTGTACTCCTTTGTGTTACAAAAATCCTTCCAATATCGCCGTTCTTAAATCCTTCCAAAATCGCCATTCTTTGCAAAAATAATGCAAAGGAGTGCAAGGATGTAGAGCCACGGCACTCTCTCTCTCTCTCTCTCTCTCTCTCTCTCTCTCTCTCTCTCTCTCTCTCTCTCTCTCTCTCTCTCTCTCTCTCGTCAAATAAGTGCAGAAGGACAAAAATCCAGGCCAAATTAAAGTAAAAAGCTGATAATACGAGCGCAATATGAAAAGTTAAGGACGGATGCACTAGAAACCTCCTTTACTTAGACTACCAGACTCCAGGCAATTAACACATCACTGGCCTTCTTCTCTTCATTTTCATTTTTTTTGGGGGGTATCTCATTTGATTTTTATTTTGGGATAGACTTTTTCGAACTGGGGATGTTATGTGGAACCTTAGTACTGGTTTTTATATCATCCTGTTCTTTATTTATTTATTTAATTTTTTGTCTCATTAGGAACGTGTTTACCTAAATAGACAGATAGATAGATGGACGGATTGACAGACAGACAGACAGACAGATAGCTTTCAACACTCTAACTTACCAAGGTAGTAGTGGTAAATGAAGATGTAAAATTCGTAGATGAGATGAAAATTCAGCCAGCGCCTTTGTCGAATCCACCTCTCACAGGATGCAGCGTCAGGCAATAGGTAGACGCCCAGACAGACAGAGAGAGGAGCTTAAGTGACCCAACCTTACCCAAGTTCTGACTGTCTTTATCTCACGAGCTCCCAGTATTGGTACCCCCGCAAGTGTGACCATAATTAGAGTCCGCAGATGTTTTGTGCTTTCGAAATATTGACGCCATGTATGTAGGGCAGTCGCGATTAAACTATTGCTGTCGGTCACGAACTTTCTGGTCTCTCTTTACCTGTTGTTGTAGACAGACATTGTTCTTCTACAGCTGTTAGTAGCGGTGTGCCTCAGGGTTATGTCTTGTCGCCAGCGTTCTTTCTCCTTTTCATCAGTGACCTGCGGCATTTGTTCTTCTAGAGTTATCAGTAATGGTGTTCCTCAGGGTAATGTCCTATCACCAACTTTCTTCCTTCTTTTTATCACTGATCTATGGCAATTGTTCTTCTTAAGTTATTAGAAATGGTGTTCCTCAGGGTTATGTCCTGTCACCAACTTTTTTTTATTTTTTATTTTTTTATCACTTATCTTTGGCAATTGTTTTTCTTCAGTTATCAGTCGTGGTGTTTCTCAGGATTATGTCCTGTCACCAACTTTCTTACTTCTTTTTATCAGTTTTCTTTTACGGCTATTGTTCCTCTTCGACAGCCATCAGTAGTGGTGTTCCTCAAGGTCCTATCACCAACTTATCCCTTCTTTCTATCAGTGACTTTCTCTGGCTAATGTTCCTCCCCTTAAGCTCTCAGTAATGGCCTTCCTCAGGGTTCTGACTCATCACGAATTATCTTCTTTCTTATCAGAGATCTACGAGTAATGTTCCTCTTCTACAGCTATCAGTGGTGTTCTTCAGGGTCCTATCACCAAGTTTTTCTCTTCCTTTAGTCAGTGATCTACGGCTAATGTTCAATCCCTTGAGCTCTCAGTAATGGCCTTCCTCAGGGTTCTGTCTCATCACGAATTATCTTCCTTCTTATCAGACATCTACGAGTGGTGTTCCTCTTCTACAGCTGTCAGTGGTTGTATTCACCATCATCTCTCCTGTCACCAACTATTTCTTCCTTTCATCCTTGATTTGAGCTCTCCGTGGGACCCTATCCACTCATATGCAGATGACTCCACGCTCCACATCTCCACTCCTTCTCTCAGCGTCCATCCCAGCAATTACCTGGTCAATTAAATAATTAGGCTATGGTACACCTGGCTTCTGACTTTGGCTCGTACTCTTATGGGTTAAAGAAGTTCCCTAACACCTCTTCCTATTCGATTTTTTTCGCTTATTGCTCCCTACTATCCTTGTCATTTAAATCATTCAAATAACACCATCCTCAGCGTAAAGATTCAAACAATATTAACCAGACGCATCCAAAAATAAGTCGCTAAAGAAGAGGTGCTAGGGAGCTTCATTAACTGACGGGAATACGGGTTTTGGTCCATACTTCTGACTGGGGTAAAAAGAAAAAAAGAAAAAAAAAGCCTTGTTGTTTTTAATGTATCAAAAATTCAATTTCTACATCTTCTTGACTCGCCAAAATCTTCCTCAGGAGTAACGTTCAGTGTTTAACAATTTACAGTTCAGTTATACATGTGGTGAGAGGGATCCTGAGATAGATAGATAAATAGATGGATAGATGGATAGACAGATGGATGGACAGATAGATGGGTACAGACAGACAGACAGATGGAGATACGGTACATAAAGGATGGTTAATGAGACACATCAACATTATACAGCTTAAAACAACCGAACATAAGTACTGAAATGAGACATGGATGGATAGACAGATAGGCAGATAGGTGGTTATACTGATAGATAGAGAAAGATAATAAGACTGATAGATACAGATATAAAAATAGATACTTAAAGAGTAATATTAGTTGTATGATTAAAACAGAGAACCAAATTCAAGATCCGTTCATTTCGAGTTGCATAGACACACTGCGTTTGAAAGACTGGAGATCATAGAAAGTAGGAAATACAGACAGAGAGAGACAGTTTCAAAGCTGACCTGTTGCATACATGAAGGACTGGGAGTAACGGTTAACTCTTACATGTGAGAGTTGGACAGAAAAAGGATGCGAGTTTGTTGCTAGACGGGTACTACGTGCCCGTCGTAGAGGTGGAGGGATGGAAGCAGACAGTTCAGAGGAGCAGTGACCATTGAAGTAGCGATAGAAGAGACAAACATGCAACAGTGCGGTGAAGAGACAGAGGCTGAAGGGAGCCAGTGAGAGAAGGAGAGTTAATGGGACGAAAAGCCTTGACTCCACTCTGTTGAGAACAGCTGTATGTGGGGAGCCTCCCCACATATGAGAGTTGTACTCTACAGAGGGGCGAATAAAACCCGTGTAATAAATAAACAACTGAGCAGGGATAAAGAAGGCACGGAGTCGGCTTAGCACACCTAGATTCTTGGAAGCTGATTTTACAAGAGAGGTAATACGTTCTTTCTAAGATAAATACTGAGAGAATGAAACCACAAATATGTTTAAATAAGATATAGGATATTGTTAAATATTAGAGGATACTCCTGCGGAAGATTTTGACGAGATGAAAGATGTAAGAACTAAGTTTTTTTTATGCATTAAAAACAAGATTATTTTTGCCCCAATCAGTTATACGAGCCAAGTCAGACATTAGGTGTGCCATAGCCTCATCCCTTGTTTGCTGAAGTAACTGCTGAGATGGACGCTGAGAGAAGCGAATGGAAAGGTGAAGGGTGGAATCATCAGCATATGAGTGGATAGGGTCAGATGTACAGCTTAGAAGGTCACTGATGAATAAAAGGAAGAGAGTTGGTGATAGGACAGAGCCCTGAGGAACACCACTGTTGATAGGTCTAGGAGAAGAACGATGGCCGTCTACAACAGCAGCTATAGAACGACCAGAAAGGAAGCTAGAGATGAAGGCACAGATAGAAGGATAGAAACTGTTAGAGGGCAGTTTGGAAATTAAAGATTTATGCCAAACTCGATCGAGAGCCTTTGAGATGCCAAGTGCAATGACAAAGCTTTCGCCAAAGTCCCGTAAGGAGGATGACCAGGAGTCTGAATGGTAGGTGAGAAGATTGCCAGTGGAGCGTCCCTGACGGAATCCATACTGACGATCAGAAAGAAGGTTGTGACAGGAAAGATGCGTTAAATCTTTTTTAAGACTTTAAAAATATTTCTCTACTGTAAATGTTATACACAGCCTTGTTTTAATGTGTTTAGATATAATCATTCCTACTTCCTTTAATATATATTTTATTTAGTAACGTAGTGTTTCATTATGGACTGAATTACACTATGTTGTATTTTCCACCCTCATAACAACTATTTTGGAGGGCGCGGACCCCCCTCAGGTCCAGGCCCCTTATTATCCTCAGCTGCCCCCTCCCACGCTCCCCTCTGCCCTGAAATAATGATTGCGCATGCGTGGAAGGGGGGAGGGGTCCTGCTTTCCGTGCACCGCATACAGCACTCTTAGGTACAGCCGAGACACACACACGCACACACACACACACACACACACACACAGAAAGAGGGACACGGAGAGACAGAAGAGGCAAGATGGTGACCGAGTTTCTGTTGTGCGCGTTAGTTTTCTTTCTCCTTCACCTTGCTTTTAAGAAACCATCGAGGCTGCCCCCAGGTAAGCAGTGGCCATTCTAGGATTTTTCTTTTTCCTTTTCTTTTTTTCTGAGGGGGGGTGGGAGGATACACAAATTTCCCCCGTTCTTTATTGGGAAAGCATCCAGGAACGAGGATGTTTTCTGCCCACCGCCATGCTTGCTGAGCTGTTTTTCCTGCATGTTTTTTGCCTTGCTGTGCTAGTTTGGCTGTGTTTTTTGCCTTGCTGGGCTAGTTTGGCTGTGTTTTTTGACTTGCTGGGCTAGTTTGACTGTGTTTTTTGACTTGCTGATCTGCTTTTTTTTCTGTACTGTTTTGATTGTGTTTTTAAATTTACTGAACTTTTTATTTTATTTACTGAGCGGTTTTGGTTGTGTTTTCTTGATTTGCTAAGCTGTTTTTTGTGTTTTTGTTTATTTGCTGAGCTGTTTTGACGTTTTTTTAGTTACTCAGCTGTTTTTTCTTTTTCCTTTTCTTTTTTCTTTTTTTATTTGCTGAGCTGTTTTGGTTGTGTTTCATGATTTGCTGAGCTTTTTTTTTTTTTTGAGCTGTTTTTTTGGTGTGTTTTTTTTTTTTTTTTAAATTTTCTGAGCCGTTTTGGTTGCGTTTTTTGAATCTGCTTAACCGTTTTGGTTGTGTGTAGTGGGAATTCGGGTCCAGGACACATGCACGATTATGGCTGAGACACGCGATGGCCACTTTACCCCCCTACCATGACTTAATCTACAACTTTCCGTTTATAGAATGGTAACAACGGCACCATCAGAACCGTATCCTTTAACAGAGTAACAGAGTAATATCCATGTTTATAATGAAGGCCTGACGCTCTTCACCCCAACACAAGATTCAAATTTTTCAGAGATCCCTGCCTTTCCAAGTCCTTAATCTTGCCTTACGTGTTCTATGGTTTGTTTTGTATGTAGCCTTAACTTCAATGTGTTCTTTCCTGAGTGATTCTAACTTCCCTACGTTTGTTTATAATCTCGATAGATCTCCATTGTGCTTCTGTATCGCCTTTCCTTCTCAGTTGTTTTCCCTATAATCTTTCTGCGACCTTTCTTTGTTGTTGCCCTATCTTCTCCATTCTTCTGTGTTTCCCTACCTTCACTGTGCTTCCTGGCTTTCACTGTGCTTTCCAGCTTTCATTGTATTTCTCAGCCTTCACTGTAATGCCCTACCATTTTACATATATACATACATACATACGGTAAGTCAGAGATAAAATTGCTTTTTATCCAAGTACATATACTTAACACTTAGGGATTGTCAGTCACTTTTCTATGGCCAGAGAAACATACCAAGCCTCTCTCAGCTTAGGAATATTAGCCAGCAGAGGAAAGTGACAAGTAGAAGAGGTGAAATATTAGGCCAGAGAAACATACCAAGCCTCTCTCAGCTTATTATCCCTCTTATAACCCAATGTAGGGCTGCTTTGCGTGTCTGCCCTTTCCCCTCTTCCTTCCTTCCTCTTCTGTCTTTCTTTCCTTCAATCTTTCCTCTTCCATCTGCCTGTGGGTGACTCTACATTGATTGACAAGCGAAATGGTTTCCTGTACACCAACTTACCATTTACTACGCTGGGTGGTAACCATATAACCAAATTCTGGTTTAGTGGGTAATTAAGGTGCTCCAATCGGATTGAGCCAGTGTAGGTTTATATCCAAGGAGTGGTTGGGGTTGCTCACGTAATGCCACTCAGGGATGAGTGAGGCTGGTCACTCTCATCTTAAATGTCAGGACCAATTTGCCTAGCCCCGGGCTCCTACGCTTTGCATGGGGCAACACAGGATTAGATGATAATGATGATAGTGATTATGATGATGATGGTGATGGTGATGGTGATGGTGACGAAGATGGTGAATCGCTTTGTGAGACGTGGATCGTGACTGGAATTTCAGAGCTGTATTCAGACGCTTGTCAATCCCTTATCTGACCTTGGCCTCAATCTCACTGGGTGCGGACGGACCCAAACACCTCTTCCTGAGCGATTTATTATTGTTTATGTGACTGGCTGATATTTTTATGTACGTTATTTATGCAGAGTATGGGGCGATATTGGAAGGAATTTTATAACACGGAGGAGGACAGCAAGGCGTAATGAGCAAAATAAATAGCTTGGGAAAAAGTGTTAGGGAGCTTCCTTAACAGACGAGACTATGTACTGTACACTTGACTTCCACGCAGACATTACCGATATTGTTGTTGTTGTTTGTTGTTTGTTGCTGCTGCTGTTGTTGTTGTTTATTATTTGTTATTGTTGTTGTTTGTTGTTTCCTGTTTGTTGTTATTGTTGTTTGTTGTTTGTTGTTGTTTGTTGTTTGTTGCTGTTGTTTATTGTTGTTTTTGTTATTGTTTGTTGTTGTTTGTCTGTAGCGGGTTAATTATTAGTAAATACTAAGTGTTACAGATCCACCTGGTGCTGAGGGTGGAGGTAAATTGAAGAGAAGGATTTAGTGACTATATTCCTAACACTTCTGTACAGCTTGATGCATACAGGACAGCAAGGCGTGATGAACAAAATAAATCGCTTAGGAAATGGTGTTAGGGAGCCAGGAGGGTGTAGTGACAGCCGTGCCGGGTGGATACGGCGGATGAGCAGGGATTGGCGACCTGCTGAGTTGGTGAATGTGTGAATGTTGGTGAATGTGTGAATGTTGGTGAATGTGTAAATGTTGGTGAATGTGTGAATGTTGGTGAAATGTGTAAATGTTGATGAAATGTGTGAATGTTGGTGAATGTGTGAATGTTGGTGAATGTGTAAATGTTGGTCTCTCTCTCTCTCTCTCTCTCTCTCTCTCTCTCTCTCTCTCTCTCTCTCTCTCTCCCCAGACGCCATAATCACAAATGTAAGTCAAATCTGTAAGTGTGTGTAAAGTGTGTAAGTGATGCCACCACACAGAGCTGCCACATCCTCTCATGAAACAGTGTGTGAAATATTAATACCCTCATTGAAATACGTTATAATGATCAAGAATAAATATTTACTTGAACGGTATTACGGAGTGCAACCAGGATA
>JAGKTI010017921.1:0-18116 GCA_018397915.1 Birgus latro
GATATGGCCTTGGGTTTTCTTTTTGCCCAAGTGACCTCCTGGCGCTGAACAATGACCCCATTCTAACACTGCTTGGCGGTACTTTGCGTGAACGACAAACTGCAGTCGAACCTCGCCCTGGGGTGTTTGTGACTCAAGGTAGAGCCGTCCTTGTTTACAAAGGAACCTGGCTTGCCCTCCCCGTGAATACTTACTCACTTTACCCTTTTGCTTCTTCCGCACAGCAGCAAGTGTCGGGTCAGACTGTTGTTCCAGGACAACATCTTGACTATCAGTCAGATCTTGCGGCGATGCAATGGTCACCAGGGTGAGACGGTTTGGAGCCTAGGCCATGGCTCGTGTTACTGCAACCGAAGTCTGAGTAGTGACATCTATGGTACAACTATACTTGGCACCTGGTATGTTACCTATGATAAGGTCAAACACAGGTTCTGGCATGACGACTGCAACTGTCAACCCTGTGTAAAAGGGAGATGCTACATGGATACATGCCTCAGAAAACAATCTCATCGATCCATCAATAAGCTAAGCTCAGATCTGTCTCCCTGTGTATTCTTCAGGCTAAACCAGACTCTGCCTGACAGTGCAACCTGAGGAACCATTGTCACTCAGGACATTAACAGAAACACCTCCCACAAACCCTGGCTGAACAAGGAAGGCACTGTTACCTGTGGGAGGGCCCGTGGAGGAAGCGGCCAGCCATTGATAAGGCTGCATAGCGCACAACTCTGCAAACGTGACACCCTGAGAACTAGATGCCTCAGGGGTCATACTTGGACTAGATGCCTGGGGGTCGTACTCACCATCTGGGGGGTTGGAGCATTGACCGTCTGTGTAGGAGGGTTCACCATCTGAGAGGGACTAGTGAACTGTGAAGGAGGACTTGTGCTGGTAGGGACAACACCATTGTGCGCTTGTCGTAGAATGAAGGCTGCATTTGCCTCCTGCCTCCGATATACTGGGGCTGGCGCTGAAAAGGATTGTCCCACCTGTCGACTGCGTGGCTGATACTGCTGCTGGCTAGGGTACTTGTTGTACCTCCTCCAGCCAGGTTGCTGAACATTCTGCCCTTGGTCCATTTTCTGTGATTTGTTTGCACCGTGGCCATTATTCTGAGAACGCCCTTGATACTGGTGTTCAGTCTGCGATTGCTTCCCAGACTTAGCAGTATCTTTCCTGTTCCATGGCTGTTGCCTACAAGCTTGGTACCCGTACGCAGTGAAGAGTGCATCAGTATTTTCCACCATTTGGTTGGGATCCTTTACCTTGAAAATCTTGAGCTGAGCTATAAGCTCAGCAGGCCACAACTTTTCCAGCTGAGTACGCAGCACAAGGTCAATTATTCCCTCTCGCATGCGAGGGGTCTCAATTTTCTCCATCCACTCATCTAGGTACGCAGTGAGACGGTCGAGAAACTGAACAGCTGTCTCCGTTTCCTGGCGACGCGCCCTCATGAAATGATTCCTGTCGCGAATTCTGTGGAGAATATCGAGGGCAGGGCCCTCAAACAAGCTAAGAAACTGAAGCTGCTTAGCTGCCTCATTCAGCTCGTACAGCTGTGCCATGTCTTCGGAACGAGGTATGAACGGCTCGATTCGCTCGCCTTCCTTGTACGAAGGAAGCTTGAGGCGTGGGGTTGCTAGAACGGGTGCTGGGAGGGCACTCATGGAGCTTGGGTTGGCTGCACCCAATGCACAAGGAGTCTCACTTAAGCTTCAACACCTCAAGTTCATGTTTCTCAAGTAACTCGTGCTACGCACGCTCGTGTTCACGTTGTTCTCGCTCGTGTTCACGTTCTCTCTCACGTTCCTCGTGCTGTTCTCGCTTGTGTACTCATTGAATTTTCCGCTCTTCACGGGCGTCATTCTCACGCTGCTGTTCGTAATTGTACCGTGAGAGCACATAGTCTCTAATTTCCGGGGGGTTGGTAAGCCCCATATCATTGGCTTCCTGTACAGTACATATACGCTGGTTGCCATGATGCTCAGATTGAGGCTGAGTGAAGTAGACTGATATACGGGCTGCTGTTCAGCTGTCGAATGCTAATGCTTGAGAATAAAGAATACAGGCACAGTCTGGTGGTGACCAGTCTAGTTAAACTGGTAAAGAAAGAGAAATAAAAATTGCAACTTGCTGGGAAAACTTACATGCAGTTAATGAAGCAAAATCAATAATCACCAGCAAGGCAGTGCCTATAATCTTTAATATTAAATAATACCTAGCTAAGAGTGAGTGAGTTATTTCAATAATAATTTCAAGGCTAGGAGTTAATATCCTGGAATGAGGTCGCCAGATGTCACGGGGGAGTGAGAATATGCAAATATATAAATGAAAGTGAGTCAGATGCCACGAGGGAAATGGAAATATAAGTATGAAAAATGCAAATAAATGCATAGTCGATTGACACAAAAGAATCGACTCGTGAAATCAAGTAGCGATTTCACTTTTATGCTGGCTTACTCCGCCAGTTCTCTAAAGACGAGAATATTATAAACTTCCTCAACAGTACACAGCGGAGACTAATCACTCAAGAATGTTGTATTGTTCGTACTGTTGGCCTCGAGAAAGTTAGCTCACCCCTGACAATCAGTAACTAATAATAACGATAATAAACAGGATCTTGCTTATGCCAAACTCCTAGCTGGCACAATAGATTTAAGAATTAATACGAAAGAACTGGCCTAAATACCAGTCGTGATTAATATAAGGAGTTATGCTAACTTGGAGTACAGAGAGTATGCAAAATGTGGAGAAATTAAACATGACTGTTACATTTAACAGAGCTAAGAAAAAAAAACCTGTAAATTTATTAATTACAAGAAAATAAACTTACGTTACATGAATCTCAAGCAAGGAAATACTCTCACTCACGCACTCAAACTCAATAGCTAAATAACCTTAAGCCTAGAGAAACAAAAAACAAATACTGGTCAGTGGAGATGACACCGTCGCTGCGAATAGACTGGGTGTCTGTCGCTACTGAAAACACTGCTATCGCTTGATATCTACTACAGCCAATCACCAACCCGGTGGGAAGATACAGGAGACGCCGATACTGCGGAAGACTTGAAGCCGCTACGATCAGGGACCCGTCCCTCGCTCGAGCTCTGGGCACTACACTCCTACCTCCTTGACTGTCAAAAACCAACTGGCCCAAGTTCGCAATGACCATCGCAGGGGGTGCGAGAAATGGGTCGGGCTTAAGTCAACAGTTAGAGAGGCAAGCGCATGGGAACAATAATTCACAAAAATATCGCTCAGTGAGACGCACTGTCTGTACATAAAGACCTGTCACTCACAACACAATGACAGAAGTTTTGAAAACTTGATACAAATGTGAGTGCAAAAGTGAGCGATTAACAGACTGAGCGAAATTCTATGTATTTCAAAACTGTTCAAGCGTTCCCACTATAATGCTAAACAATGTAACGAATTATCATACTAATATTACGATCTAGGAAATTCTTGATAGGACGGACAAATATATAACCTGTCATGTGCAGGGCATACCACGAGATTTTCTTAGAAACTTCATGAGGTTATTCTCTCATGAGGTTATGGATTAACTATGAGGGAGGCCATTTTCACCCATATGATCTTTCGTGTTTGCAGCTCCATAACGGTTTAGAATTGGACCCTTGTTGATACAGTATTTTTCACTCAGAATTAGCCCTAATATAAATTTAAAAAAAAAAAATCTCATGCGATACCCTGTATATGACTTTCCCTCTAAATTTTTTTTTCTTAATACGATTCCCTAAAATTTTGCCAACAAACTTCTATGGGTAAAACAGCCTTTAAAGAGAATGAATAACTTCCATAACCGGTACCGTTTAATAACTGGATTTTTATTTTTTTCTTTCTTTCTGGAGCAATGTTATGGTTCAATCCTAATTATACGGAATATTGTTCGGTAAAAAGCCTGCAAAGTAATCTTTGTATTGAGAGTCTAACCCAAAGAGTTGCAATTTTTCGGCTAGGTAAAAAAATGGCCATTGTTCAAAAAACATATTCTTCAGGAGTTGCAAATGAAATAAGAACCATCATCATCAATAACATCATCATTCAAATCGCTTTTCCCACCCTCGGGTGGGCGAGCAAGGGTTGAGGGCCCTCCTCCACAAATGATAATAATAATAATAATAATAATAATAATAAACATAATAATAATAATAATAACAACAACAATAATAATAATAATGTAAATAATAGAATGAGACCAACCAAAGTGTACTCTGCTGAATGGGTCACACTTTCATTTACTCCTCATTCAAGCCCGGGGAATCCTGCATCCATCGGATAGGTACAACGTAGTTCCACACGTTGTTTCATATTCACCTTTTCTATAGAGTCACTTCGACGAATGTCAAATTATAAAGTGGTGTCAAACACTGGTCGTAAACTCCGCACAAATTCATCCACCCAGATCGTTCCGTTACCAGTTCACAACCCTCTTCAGCGTGCATACCTCTCATTCTTACACACTCATTTACCATATCTATCCACCTTTTTTTGGGTCTGCTACACCTCTTCCGCCTTCACACTGACTCAGACATGTCCTTTTCACCACTCTATTCACACCCATTTTCTCCACGTGCCCACACCATGTAAGCATATTCTCTTCGACTCTATTCCTTACTCCGCATTATTCGCAAATAGTATTCCGTATCCTGCCCACCCTCCTGACTCCACATGCATTCCCATGACTTTATTAGTGATCAGATTTATAAAAACAACTGTAATAACAGCAACAGCAACTAGAATAATAAAGCAGATGTGCAGTTTCTTCCAATGCATTTAGATAAAATAGGGGAACTATATACCCAGTTCTACAATATGCATGCAGATTTGAAAGAATTACAAAATAATATTATTGCGCCATAAAAAGAAGCCAGTTTCCCGATGTATATACTGTACCACATAATGGCAATGGGTATAAGAAGTGTGATATCCCAGGATACACTCAGTGATTCGTAGTAATAGTAGTAGCAGTAGTAGTAGTAGTAGTAGTAGTAGTAGTAGCAGTAGTTGGTAGATGGAAGCCCATTCTACATCAAACTTTATAACCAAATCCCACTTTAAATTTCATTGATTCTACGATGAAATTTATGTTAGATTTTGGTTGCATATCTGCTTTTACTTCAACTTAGCCCAGGTTTTTGTCCTTTGAAACTTATTTCACGTAGTTTAGTGGCAAAAGGAGACAATGCTACCGCTTTTGCATGCTTTCCACAGCACTTCTTTGTGACTAGCTTCATAATCTGGTGTCAGTCTGTTTTTGAAATTCATTATTTAAGATAAAGAGATGGGAATTTTAGGCCATATTAGAGAAAAAGGAGTAAAGTAAATCACCTCTTTTGTTTCGAGTAGGCTAATTATTGGCCTGGCGAAAACAGAGAGGGCATAGAGAAAGACAGCTAAATAGGAAAGTAAAGGATGGTAGTGGTGTTGAAAGTGTAGAGAGAAATACTTGAGATGGTTTGGCCATGTGACGAAAATGGAGGATGAGAGACTGACTAGAAGAGTGTGTATGACTGAGGAGGAGAGGGAGGCCAAAGATGAGATAATGGGATGTAGCTGAGATATACGAGAGAGGATTGTGAGTTGGAGGGAAGGCAACGAAATGATAAAGGACAAGGCGAAAGGAAGGCAATTTGTTTGAGTCCACCCCTTACTAGATTAAGGAGTATGGAAGTAGACACATAGATAGTCCGGTTTCTACTCCTTCCTAGTAAATCCAAATGTTACCTATATCAATATTATGACGATACGAATAGCATACTAGAGAATATTATGGTTTGCTATGCAAAATAAGTTGCTTAGGTGTTGGAAGGTTTCTTATACCAACCATGGTCATTAGACTACATTACTAGGCATAAAATTGCTATCTTTCCATTCAAAGTGTTGAGTTAGAACAATTTACACTAGAATATGAACTATTTTCACTAGAATATACCAGTCACGAAGAGGTGATATGGAAACGATGTAGAGCTGTATTATTGCATTTCTACCACTGAGCTACAAGAAGAAAGACACAAAAGGACGATAAAATGGGCTTAATTGACAAAAGGATTTAAATAGTCATCACCCTTCACTTCGGAATAATGTCTGTGACCAGTCAGCTCCAGAGTAATTTATGATGCTGGTCACGAAAAAGCGCCATGCACTGTATATCGTCGTTTTCTGCCACTGAGCTACGTGAGAGAAGCTAAAAAATTGACGAAAAGTCTGGCCCGGATTTATAACAAGGATTTAACTGAGTAATGAGTTGTAACCAGTCAACAGTAGGATACGATGCTGGTCCCAAAGAAATGCAATGGAGTGGATGCCTAGCCATACCATTGTCCTTTTCTACCACTGGGCTACGTGAAATAGCAACAATAGGACGGAAATCTGAGCTAGGTTAAGTTAAAAGACCTGCATTTTTTTTTTTTTCATCTTCCAGCCCAAAGAATTATCTAGGTGATGTGATGGTGAGGGACGCCTTCATGTGGTGGCACCGATATAACCCAGTCAGTCAACAGCCCTCAGCTACTTCCCTGTACCCCAGGAGGAGAACTGTGAACTAAAGGAAAGGATCAAACTTAAGCCTGCACTCCACCGGGTTCACGTTTCAGATGAACCTCTGGCTACAACAACCATCATACTCTTTATACTGGTACTCTGCCTACATGTGCCATCTCTCCACTTTGAATGCCAAGTTGTAACAATATATACGCTAGCATAAGATGCAAGTCACGAAGAAGTGTGCTATGGAAAGGGTAGTGAGCCATAGCATTGTCCCTCTGCCACTGGGGGTCGTGAAATAAACTACATGGCGAAAAATCTAGGCCAGGGTAAGGTGAAAGAACTGTACAACTTCTACGTTCTTATTTGTTGCAGGGACAGCTCAGTCGGCTAGAGTGGTAGTGGTTGTGTAGTGGAGGTTGTAAATGAATAAATGATGCAGGGTGGGTAAAGATAACACTGGCTGAGCTTTCCCAACATCACACAAGAAAACACCAGGGTGGAGTGGAAGCAAAGCGCTATGCTGTATATACTGCATATGAGCCACCCTGTATAAGTATAAATACAGGGTGGTTTTTATATAACACCCCACTCCAAGTCCACCCTACAGTTTCTCTTGTGTTGCTGGCACGGATCAGTCGGATCAGTTGTAGTCGTAGCCGAAGCGGTGTATTTCTATAGGGAAGTTTATTTTGTTGCTATAAATAATATGTTGTAAGGATAACCTCAGTTCACTTGTTGTCAATGACGGGAGGAGTTAAAGATGAGTTGTGGTTGATTGTAGTTTTATTGTCTTCAAAGGGAAAGCTCAAGATTAACACAGAGTACATAACGCAAGAGCAAGAGCGTATTGAGGTGAGAGCGGTTTTATGCTTGCTAACTCCGCCCGCTCTCTTCCTGCCTTCCCTATCGTGCCTCTTCTTTCTCCTAACCCCTTGTTCCTCTCTCCCCGCTCTCTCTCGTAATTCTGAATTCTGGTTCCTTCCTCTCTTGGGTAGGACGGCTCGTGTCACATGGCTTATACGGTTGTCAAAGGTTCTAGAAGCCTTTGTGTGTGTATGTATGTATGTATGTTTTCCTCACGTCAGCTTCACACAGTGAGGGATGCTGAGAAGCTGATTTCCTGTTGTTGGTGAGAACGAAAGTGATGTGTCATTTCCTTTCCACTCCTCTATCTCACTCACTCTATAGACTACTATGTTACTATGCTACTATGCACTGTATTATGATAATTTAGAGCCATGACATCGTTCGGTCACGCCCGCAGGAGTACATACAACAGCTTGCAGTAATTACATCTAGTAATACATTGTCTTGTAAAATAATGTATAACAATATTTTAGAAACATAATATACTATAAATGTGTTGTACACACAATGGAATAATTGTAAATATGTTTTATATGCAATTGAATAAATAGAATATTGGAGTATATAGAATATTGTACAAGTATAATAGACATATGCGCTTATGCAAGAGCTTTACGCTGTTAAGGTTACAGCAAGAGTTATTAATATATTTGTGATGCATTTATATGAGCTACAGTGATATTGTTGTAAGAATTGGATACTTGTATATTAAGAAATATTAATTCACTTTTTTTTAAATATATAAAAGCGTTTTGTTTAATTACTATTTACATATATACACCTTTTACTCAAGGGGTCTCACTTGAATGTTCACTCTTCCTCCCTTGAAAAGGGACCCTAGGTTGAAGATTTTTTTGCATTTTGTGCATAGCGAATAGTAATACACCAAGGACAATGGAAAAGATCACAAAAACAGTAGGAGCTGGGCTATACACATAATAGGGGTTGAACATACTTATACTCAATTCTTCCCAGGGCTTCATCGTATCATTAATTAATTTCATAGTTTCAAAATCAGGTGAAGTAAGCTTAATATTTGTGCTCATGTTCAAATTCATCTCAGGTAGTGGTTGGAAGTATTTGTGTATGTGATTAGGAATGGCATAGTGATTGTTTGTAGCTAGGGTGGACAAGGATGGTTTAAGTACAGTACAGTGCTCAGGTGCTATGTATAATCCTGATGCTGTGGTATGAGATGTTGGTGTATCTGGACAAACTATGAAAACTGATGTGTTATGAGTGAAGTAAAAGAACTGGGAGTGCCCGATGCACTGATGATGGATGGGTTTATCTGGAGACAATATGAAGTTGCAGTGATGATTAATGTCATTATTCTTGACGATAGCCATTTCACAAGGGACTGTGTCTTTAGGTTGAAACGTGAAAATGTACGCAGGACAAAGATGAATAGCATGAAGGCGTGTGGATGTACGACTTATTCGTTCAATTGTAGAATGACTGGCGAAAGTGACTGTCTTGTCTCCTGAAGACCATGAATATTTCGGCATTGGTGATGCTGTTGATGATGACCAAAGTACCATTATTCTTTGAAGGAAAAGGGTATATTTGATAGACTGTGAACATATCATCTGTTATGAATGGTACATGAACTATTACTGATGTTGGAGTTACAGTTGCTTCTAAGTATGGGTAATAAAGCATAAGGTTTCTGCCCTGGAATAAAGGTTTCAGACTGTTTATGTATGCCTTGATTGATGATCTGACGTAAGTCAAGGAGTGGAAGTAGATTAATGGTGACTTTGCCATTACCTGCATTTGCTATAGCTTTCATCGTTGCCTGATAATGAACCCTAGTGTTATCTAACTGGAGTAGTATTATGTCAATGTGTTCCACGATTACTGAGAAGTGTTGGAATAGTGTTAGGTTTCCTTCTATGGCATCTATTTTGTCCACACTTTGGTGAATTATACTTTCTGCCTTTCTGAGATTCTTAACAATGGTCATCATGACCGTGTTCCGATTTTCGACTAGTTTATGTTGATACAGTATGTAAATATCTGAGCAATATTATTAAACTTGTTGTTTATTTCTTGAAGATCTTCCTCTGTAGCCAATCCAAATATATTTCCTAGAATGGCACCACCTAGATCGAACAGACGCGTTTTCTCACGTTTACGTGTGATGTTCGAATCCATAAATGCCTCCGTTCCACGAGATGGGAGACTTTGGATCATGATATGCATGGTTGTCTTTGTGTATTCCATTTTCCATTTCGCTAACTTCACGATTTCATTCACCTCCTCTGTGGTATGAGCGTCTGAAATAGAACTCGTTATCGCCATTTCGAATGTTCTCAGTGGCCTGGCGATATTTTCTAGCAACGTGGGTAACTCATACATTTCATCCAAACTGACTTCTGTACTCATGATGTCCTTCACGATTACTGTCGAGGCCGTAGGGGCTGAGACATCCTTGCCTTACTATATGTTGATGGTCTAAGTGAGCTGATCCTCTTGTTATATAGATGAGAATCCATAGTATAAGTCCCCTCATCATGACCTGCCGAGAAAAATTCTATTAATAATCCATTCATGCTGTGGTCGTTGATAGTGATGATGTGCATTACCGTTGGTTCATGGAGAACAATAATTCGCTCGTTGTTCTACCTATAGGAGTCAATGTCGACACCCAAGATCATGCATGTACATCCTGTACTGTAGCAGTTATAGCCACTGTTGCACCTATGGTTGTTTGTTTGTTATACGATCTTAATTTATTTTTTTATACGATCTTACTTTATTTTTGTAAGTATTGTTGTCCTCGTGATTGGTTTCATATTTATTGTTTTGGTTCTTGGCTGCGTCCGAGGTTGTATAATTGCTGGCTGATTCCCTTGGGACCCTTTTGAAATGATCAACATGAATTTATTTTTCTTCGCCACTCGACAGTGTACTACCTTGTTCGCTCTCTTCTTAATTACTCAATATGGGTCTTCAAATTTTTGTGATAGCTTATTATCTCTAGTATGAATGATTCCATAGACAATGTCTCCTACAATAGTTGGTTCTTTTGCTTTTTTATTGAATGACTCCGTCATTTCTTCCCTGAACATTGATAATTGTTTCTTTACTCTCTTGTGTATCTCCTGGAATTCACGCAAAGGGAGTTTAGGATAATCGTCATAGTTATATACTGTATAGGCAGATTTTCACCCTCGAGTATTTCGTAGAGTAATTTTTTATCTGTTCCATAAATAATGAAATGAGAAGTGTCTTCTATAGAATTATTTATAGATCCAGTAATTGATGCTTCTACTCTGGGAACCCAATCATCCCAGGTTGCATAATTTTCACTGAGAATGTGTCGTAGCACATCTCTTTTTTGTTTTGTCTTTCTACTAAACCATTGGATGCTGGGTGTTAGGCTAAAACATTTACCTTTTTTATATTGTATTGTTTGCATATTTCGTGCAAGATTTCAGAGTTAACTTCACCTCCATTATTGCTTAACCCATCATTTCCCGACCGATTTCCCCTCTCCGATACCCCCCCGTCCCGCGCAATTTTGGAATGTTTTTTTTTTTGGCTAAAACATCCGCTTTTGTTGAGAAACAAAGGAAAATCAACAAGAAAGTGGTTGCCTGGGTCCATAAGTGTGCAGAACAGGTGAGCCCCCCTGGTGCAGGTACCGTATTCTGTCACTGACGTGCCTGGCTCTCATGTTTTCTATGGTAGGTAATTTTGGGAGAAACAACAAAGAACACATCTGCATTTATTGATTTGGAACTAATGAACAATCACAACAATAATATAATAGTTTTCAATGAGATATATAGGAAAAATAAGCATTGTTCCACTGTGCTAGCATAGCGAGTTTCGTCACATTAGGAGCACGTGAGTGGCTAAGTTTCATGTTTCAGGAAACATATCATTTTTTCTACTTGCATAATACTGTTTCAATGACATTTTACCATTTTTGACTTTATGTAAATGTTTTCAGCTGTTTACATTCAGTACGATGATATTTAGCATAATGATTGTGCATATTTGCATACTCAGCACACTCGCTATGACTCTTCTTTCAAAATACATTACATTTTTTATACTTTCATATTATTGTTTCGATGACATTATACCATTTTCCACCCAGTGTAAATGTTTTCACCTATTTACATTTCTTATGATGATATTTAGCGCAATGCTAGCGCACAATCACGTAGCAACCACACTCACTACAACTCGTATTTCAACTTATATTTTATATTTTATTTCTCCACTTCCAGTATACTTCCCCACTTACATTACACCCGTTTCCACTTTATAAAACTATTTCCATACATACATGCCTTATTTATTACACTTGAGCATCAGAATATCGCATCTTTATACACTCACTAGGAATGTTTCAACTTAGAATATACAGTATTTACGCACTTAAATAACAATTTTCCACTTACATTACACCTGTTTTCACTTTATACTACTATTTACATATATACAGGCCTTATTCATTACACTGAGCGTCAGAGTATCGCATCTTTTTATACTCGCTAGGAATGTTTCGACTTTATATTTATGCACTTACCTAATAATGTTCTGCTTACATTGCACCCGTTTCCACTTTATGCTACTATTTACATATTTAAGGGCCTTACAATTACACTGAGCATCTGTATGTCGCTTATTTTCATGAGAATGAGCATCATATCACAATCATACCATATTACAAGTGCATCAACGTGTGAAATTCACTAAAACAAGGATGAATGCAGAGACCCACGTCACACTCAACGCACTCATAGCGGGTGTTTTTTCTTTGAGTGTTGGGTCTCACTCGGGAATTACCACACACATGACACCTGCGTTAGGGCCTAGGTCTGTTTGGCTGGGGAGGAATAGGAGTGGCAAAGTGGCGGATGGAAATTCTCAAGGAAGTTTGGGCGGTAGGGGCAGTGCGTGGGCGTTGCTGTGTTCTCTCAGCCGCATACTGGGCTATAATCTCACGGCCAAGCTCCCTCACAAACCCTTCAAAGGTTTCCTGCACTCCTCTACACTCGATATCATGGAGTCTGACTGGTCCACCTGCAGCAAGTTGATGTTATAATCCAGCACACACTCAGGTGTCCAGATTTGGCACCTGCTTTCGCTGCGGTAATCCACGGACTATGTGCGGTGCATCAATGGGCGGTGAACTGTGGACAAGAGGCAGACTTCCCTGTTATGGTTCCACACTGTAGCTAGGATGTTGTTAGCCTTGAAGAAGACCACCTCATTTTTGTCTACTTTCTGCCCCACCTTGACCATGTGACGCCGGTTCACCTCGACGACCACAGACTCCCGTGTCATGCAGGTGTAAATAACGAGCGAGAAGAGGGCTAATGTACCAGTTATCGAGGTAGAGGACGTGACCACGATGAAGGTACTCTTCTACCGTAGTCTTTACCACTGCTCCAGACAGTCCAGTACTCCGATCTTCTATTATGTCTGTCTGTGCACCGGTGTACAAGACTATGTCTTGGACATAATCAGTCCTACAGTCACACATAACAAAGATCTTGAACCCAAAACGGTGCCTTTTGCTGGGTATATACTGGCGAAAAGAAATATTGCCTCTCCACAACACGAGACTTGTCTATGACAAGGTCTCTATAGGGATAAAATGAGGAATGGACTGTTTGCCGTATGTGATCAAAAACCAACCTAATTCACCTCATCTTATAAGTGTCATTTACATTTGCAGGATCATCAGCATCGTAAAAGTGGAGGCGGCTTAGAATTTGCTGAAACTGATTATGGCTCATGATCTTGCCAAAGATAGGTGTCTGCATGAGAGGGTCCATAGTCCAGTATGACGGAATTCTGTTTTTACGTAAAATACCCATCAAAAGTACCAGGGCAAAGAATACGAACATCTCTGCCAGGGAGACAGGGTAATCATAAATTATGGAATGCCTGCTCCTTGTGCCCAGTCGTTCACTCTTACAGCGCTGGCTGCTTGCAAAACGGTTGGTTTGTTCCACAATCTGCTCCACAAAACCCTCACAGAAGATCAGGTGGAAAAAATCCAGCCTGGTGGAGCCATGGTGAATCCCAGGAGCAGTGCAGCCAGCACACCCCTGCTCAGTGAAGGGGTGAATGATGGGAGAAAGATCACAGCTATCTACCCAATTCCAGCTCACATTACCGTCGCCCAGATCATCCCCATCGTCGGGGTGGGGAGGAGATGTTGGTGGGGGAGGTTGAAGACGAGGAGTGCGGAGGGCTTCCCCACTCGCACTCCTCTTCCCTCAGCCTTTACCCTTCCCCTTTCCTTTACCCTTACGGCCTTGGGGAACATCATGGGGCTGTGTGGAGGAATTTCGGGAATATTGGCGAGCATATTGGGGAGCATAAGACGTGCTGGGGAGGGGCTCCCCCTCACTGCCCCACATGACACGCTCCGCTGCCTCACACCACCATGTGAGTGCGACGACTCACTCCCGCCACTGTCACTTTCAATTTCCGCCCCTACACTTTCATTTTCACTTCTCACTCCCTCCACAGCACTTCCGCCCTCCCAAAACAAAACACTAGGCCCATACCTTAGCGAATGATGTGCTGTCCACTCAGGGCAGCGATGAGTAATGATCTTGCAGCCGTACCATGTGGCAGCACGTCCTACGGCTCCCTCCTCATCCTCGTCCTCACTTTCCAGCTCCACATCACGTAGGGGCTGCAGAGAGGTGATAGCATGATGTTCTGGTGCAGGCTGGCCCTCTCTAGTGGCACAATAAGTTGCGTAGCACCGCTTCCTCGAGGACGGGACTTCCTCATCACTGCTGCTACTTCCCTCCTCCACTGGTTGGATAAAATCCTTGTCTGCCACCTCGTCATCGAGGAGCGAATCACTGTCGCCTGAGAAGGCATCCAGGGCGGCTTGAATTTGTTGTTCTGAGAGAGCTCTGAGCACGATGTCTGACCTGGGTCACTGCTAACAGGTGAGTGAATGAGGTGCGGCCGCGCATGGGTCACTCAGGGTCGCCGAGTGTCCTACCTGGTGGCAGGTAAGGGAAGGTCTCCCGTGCTTACGTACCCAAAATCAAGCGCGAGATTTGAAAATTGTGCAAATTATGAACCTTGCAATTGTGCAACGTACCGGTACGTCGATGGGTCTAGCTGTGACAAAACATTGCGATGTACCCATACGTCGACGGGATGCCTTGGGTTACCCTTGGGGTAGTAACGCAACAAATGATGTTGTCCATGATTGCTTTTGCCACTGTTTCTGCAGTCTTATCCTTAATTGGAGCTAGAATTACATATCGTGAGAAATGATCTGTTGCAACAATCAGATCAGGGTTGATTGAAGTAATTCTCAGATCAGGGTTGATTGAAAAGTTTCTCAGATCAGGGATGATTGAAAGGTTGATTGACATCCCATTCTCGAACCTCACCTCACCGAACAACGTCGACTTATCCCCTCATTCACTGTTGGAGGTAAATGAATTAGTACTAGTGAGTAAGTGGTGAGTAACAGTGGTGAGTTAGGGGCTTGGCTGGAGGTTGTTGTTGGCTTCAGCTGAACTCTTGACCTGTGCGTCAGTGCTGCGACAATGAAAACGGAGAGTGGTTGGAGAGAGGGTGTGTGGGGTTGTGAGGCAGTGAGAGTTATGAGTCGTCTTGTTTTCTCGTTTGTTGTGTAATCGTTTGTTTCGTTGTCAGTCTTGATAATATAAGTCATACATTCGATGTTTCCTTGACTTGTGGTTTGTAGGCTTATAGGTTTGTAAACTTGTTGGCTAGTGGGCGTTGGTTGTACTTTCGCGGCCACCAAATATTGTAGTCATAGCCGAAGCAGTGTATTTCTATAGAGAAGTTTATTTTGTTGTTAAAAATAATATGTTGTAAAGATAACCTCAGTTCACTTGTTGTCAATGATGGGAGGAGTTAAAGATGAGTTGTGGGTGATTGTAGTCTTATTGTCTTCAAAGGGAAAGCTCAAGATTAACACAGAGTGCATAACACAAGAGCGTATTGAGGTGAGAGCGGGTTTATGCTTGCTAACTCCGCGCGCTCTCTTCCTGCCTTCCCTACCGTGCCTCTTCTTTCTCCTAACCCCTTGTTCCTCTCTCCCTGCTCACTCTCGTAATTCTGAAATTTGGTTCCGTCCTCTCTTGAGTAGGACGGCTCGTGTCACATGGCTTTTGTGGTTGTCAAAGGTTCTAGAAGCCTGTGTGTGTGTGTGTGTGTGTGTGTGTGTGTGTGTGTTTTATCCTCATGTCAGCTTCCCACAGTGAAGGATGCTGAGAAGCTGATTTCCTGTTGTTTGTGAGAAAGAAAGTGATGTGTCATTTCCTTTCCACTCCTCTGTCTCACTCACTCTCTAGACTACTATGTTACTATGCTACTCTGCAGTGTATAATGATAATTTAGAGCCATGACAAGCATTATCAATTTATATCTTACATAATTATGAGGCGTCGCACATTAGAAGGGCAGCTCGCATCACCCTGCCAAAACCTCTGTTACTGAGTATAGCATTATATTGAGGTGTTTACTGTCGCCTGGGAGTGGATAAGTGTCCCTTAGTCCACTGTATGTAGGGTTGAAATCCAGTTGAAAGTGAAGAGTCCTCTCAACCATCGGTGCAGTTGGCACCCTGTTGTGAGCTCAATATTCCTAATTAGAAGGCATGGCCAACCACTCTATAGAGTAAGGGAGGTGAGGAATGGGTAGCCCTTTCAATGCGGAAATCATCCTGCGGAAAATTCCGAATCAGAAGGGCGGCCGAACCAGTGCGTATCTCCTCCCTGGTGCTGGGAGCAGCATCAGCCAATCAGAGTGCTCGGCTCCCATCACGTGACCGCTCTCAGCTACTGGGAGCCCAGTAAGTGGGTGGCCATGTCAGTCCCTTTAGTTGTCGCTTCTCCCAGCAAACACAGCAAGGACGTTCTGCACTATTCTTATTTTTTGCGTGTGATTTGTGATTTACGACTCTTACGAGCGCCAATCTTTGCAAAAAATGGCTGAATAGTGTGGTGAGTACGAAGCATGGGTGTTCCTTAGGCAATCGCAACCTTTTCCCACCATTTTATCACTGTCTGTTACTGCTAATATTATCTGTTTTGTGTTTATTACCACGAATTATGATTACCATGTGCAGTAATAACAGGAAGCACACTCAGATTTTGACGTAACTTCGGACGGTATGATAAACGTAAAATTTTTTGCTCCTACTGTTTTGAATGTCATGATATCGATAAATTATTAACACTGTCATGGTTCTGAATGTATCACTGTTACTTTGCTACCAAATGTAATGCCCTAGCATCAAATATTAAAAAGTTATGGTAGTTGGAAGTTCATTAGACTTTAAGCGCATTTTCTCACATTTTTTATATTGGCGCGGGCGTCCCTTCTAACGAGGATGGCCTCATATAATCAAATACTCCCACTGCCACACCCACACCCACAGCAGCAGACTCAGCAGTCCCCACAGCACATCATTTACTCCCAGGTGAGATTCTAGTGCAGCCCTCTTTATGGACCGTCATGTATGTGAAAAAAATAAATTAATAAAAAAAAACATAAAACAATCCTATCATCACACAGTATTTTCTCGAACCTGTCTAGTTTCAACACTGTCTCCACAGCCGAATAGAAAAATGTGAAGACAGCTAAAAAAATGAAAAATACATCACGGAGTTCAAGCAGGTGATATAGAGAGCTTAGGCCTCGTCCATGCCAAATTCTTGCTGTTATCATGGGCGGGAGTTCTGCACTGTAATACAAAGAAGTTCTCCCTCGCACTTTCGCGTCCAGTAGGGCCACTTATATGGGTTGCAGTGATCCAAACTTTCGCCTGCATC
Source organism: Birgus latro (assembly GCA_018397915.1). Taxonomy (NCBI): domain Eukaryota; kingdom Metazoa; phylum Arthropoda; class Malacostraca; order Decapoda; family Coenobitidae; genus Birgus; species Birgus latro. The sequence continues at coordinate 17,187 of JAGKTI010017921.1, forward strand.
CAGTGGAGCCACTTTTATGGGTTAAAGTTGATCAAAACTTCCGCCCACACCCGCCCGCATCCAGTGGGACCACTAATATGGGTTGCAGTGGTGCAGAACTTCCAACTGCACCCATCCACATCCAGTGGAGCCACTTATGTGGATTGTAGTGATACAAATCTTCCGCCCAAACCCATCCACGTCTAGTAATGCCACCACCTTTGGCTCTCCTCTCCTTTCACTGATCCACCTGGTGAACAAGCCTACATCTTTTCTATCCTTAATGACCTAGAGCAGCTTGTACAACACCCTAACCGTGTCCCTGACCACCTTGGAGAGAGTTCCAACATACTTGACCTTTTCCTAACAACTAATCCTTCTGCTTACACTGTTAATCTTTTCTCTCCGTTGGTCTCCTCCGATCATAACCTTATTGCCTTAACCTGTCCTATCGCTCCGGTACAGCCTGTGGACCCTCCAAAGAAACGCCGCCTGTGGCACTTTGGAGCTGCAGATTGGGAGGCCCTCAGGCAGTACTTCTTTCATTTTCCTTGGAGTGATTATTGCTTCCATGGCCGGGAGCCTTGCGCATTACGGTGGTTATTCTCTCGGACATGGAAGCATACATTCCTCTCTCATATCCTCTGACTAATGCAAGAAAGCCTTGGTTTAATCACGCTGGTTCTAATGCTGTCCGCAACAAGGAGAGGGCTTTTAAAAGGTACCGGAGCCAACCCACCCCTGAATCACATCTTTTTTATATTTCTGCCCGGAATCGTGCTAAATCTGTTCTTCGCTCTGCTAAAAATAATTTCATCCATGCTAATTGTTCCCAACTCTCCAACTCGAATTCTTCTCGCTCCTTCTGGCAATTTGCCAAAAACCTTTCTAACAACTTTACCTCATCATCCTTCCCTCCTCTTTTCTACTCTGATGGCTCTGTAGCTATTT
>JAGKTI010017923.1:0-18114 GCA_018397915.1 Birgus latro
TCAGTGATGGCTTCTTGGTGCTTTTACCCATTTCCAGTATTTTACATTTTTTTTAGTTGAATTTCATTTCCCTTATCTGACTCCAATCATGTATCCTATCCAGATCCCCTTGTAGCATTTTACAGTCCTTCTCAACCTCTACCTTCCTCAAGATCTTTGGATCATCAGCAAACAGACTTGCATAACTGTTCGCTCCATCTACCATAATTATCATCTACGTTAATCAGGAACATTACTGGTGCCAGCACCGAGCCCTGCGGGACACCACTTGTTACTTTTCTCCATCCAGACGTCCTGTCCTTTATTACTGTCCTCATTTGTCTGTCTCACAAGAAGTCTCTTATCCATTCCAGGAGGTTATGCATCAATCCTCCTATATGCTCTAATTTCCACATTAGTCTCTTGTGGGGTACCTTGTCGAAGGCAGTCTCCAAATCTAAATACACACAATCCGCCCAACCATCTCTCTCCTGTAGCACATCAATCGCTCTCGAATTAAAGCTCAACAAGTTGGAAACACATGACCTTCCACTTCTGAATCCAAATTGACTTTTAGTCAAAATATTCATTTCTTCCAGATATTTTATCCATCTGTCTTTCTGAATCCTCTCACACAATTTTGCAACTATGCTGGTTTGGGACACTGGTCTATAGTTCAGGGGTTCTTCCTTGTTTCCTCTTGTACAAATTGGTACCACATTAGCTATCTTCCACTCCCGAGGGACTTTCTCCCTCTTCCAGCGAACACACAATTAAACTGTGAATCTTATATGGCAGTTGTTCTATGCATTCCTTCAGTACCCAATTAGAAATTCCATCTGGTCCTGGGGCTCTCCTTACATCTTGAGTTTCCAGTAATTTATACACTTCCTGCACTTCCACTTTTATATCTTTTATCACTACATTTCTAGTCACTCCCTGCCCCTCCACAAACTCCCCTTCATTAGTAAAAACCAATTGGAAACATTTGTTTATTATTTCAGCTTGCATTGCCGCATCTTTATAAACCTCTCCTTTTACTATCACTTTGGTGATTCCTTCCTTTTGTTTCAATTTGCCATTGATAAATCTATAAAACAATTTGGGTTCATCCTAACATTTGTCGATTATACCTTTTTCAAAGTTCTTTTCTTCCTCTTCACGTATTCTTGTATATTCATTTCTAGTTCGTTTATATTCTTCCTTTGTTTTGTTATTACCTCTCTTTCTCCATTTGTTTTTTCGCTAACATACACCTTCTATTAAACCACTCCTTTTTCCTGTTTTCTTTTCCACTTACTCTTGGAACATATTTTTCCACTTCTGAGTTATAGAGGTCTAGAAGGATATCCCACTTCCTCTGAATCTCTCTTGCTTCTCTGAATTTTCTCCAATCTGCTTTTTCAGAAAATTTTCTCAATTCTGTAAAGTTTGCTTTCCCAAAGTTGTATCTTCCCTGCCTATAAAGCTCGTCTCTTGGCACCATGTTCCCTATTATCATCTGGAACTCAGTGACCACATAATCACTTTTTAGTATTGGACCCACGTATTTCAAAGATTCAATTACGTTATGTTCTTTGGTTAATGGTAAATCTAATCTTGCTGGTGTGTCATCACCTTGGAATCGTGTCTCTTCTTTGACCCACTGCATCATTACGTTATTCATTACTATGTTTAACAATATAGTGCCCCACGAATCTTCGCTACCTCCTGAGTTCCATTTCTCCCAGTTCACCTCTTTACAATTAAAATCACCCATTAGAATTATATTCTTGCTTTTCTCAATCACTTTGTGTAGATAACTAACCATGTCTGACAACATCTGGTATTCATCATCATTCCATGCTCTTGTCTTAGGTGGAACATATACTACTGCCATGTCTCTCTTACAATTCTTACAATCCGGTTTCTAATTTCATATTTATCACTTCGGCCCTACCTGCTCCCATTTCCTCAGTATCTAAATTTATGTTGTTCTTCACTGCTATCTTCTCTCCTCCTCCTGTTTTATCTTTTCTGTCTCCTCTCCACAGTTTGTATTTACCACCTCCCATATGGATATCAGTATCCTCTCTTAATTTGGTTTCTACAAAGCACATAACATCAGGTTCATGTCCCCACAAGAAATTGTTGATTTCTAACCTTGCCTATAGTAAACTGTCAGCATTAGTGTACGCCACTTTCAAACTTTTTTCATTATTACTTATACCCTCTTCTCTCCTTCTCCTCGTCGGTACCACTTCCTCATTTTCTGGTACATAACTCTCCAATGAAACACTGTCTTCTCTTCCTTCGTTCTCTGTTCGTTTTTGTTTGTCTTAGCTTCCTTTACTAACTCTTTTATTTTAGCTCTTTCTTCCTCATTTGCATCTCTCCTTATCCAAACATTTTTGAACCCCTCTTTGTGTGATAATTTCCATGTCTTATTGATGATTTCATTTACCATTACCTGGGACTTTACCTTCAGTGGCCTCACCCCTCCTTTCTCTTACTTACCTAATCTAAACATTTCTTCAATCTCTTCTTGGGCTTCGTCGTTACCCTCCGTAACTACTGATATTATTTCTTTAACACTACTCAATTCTCTTTCTCTTTCTGATCTTATTGTCATACGTTTTTCTTTTACTTCTGAAATTATTACAAGTTTTTTTTATATCTGCTACATCCCTGACTAAAGGTTCTCTACTTCTCAGTACCCTAACAACTTCCTTCTCCACTTTTTCTTTGCTTTGTTGTTCTGTAATCTCTTTCAAATTTACATTTCCTTCCTCCTGAATTTTCTTCCACCCCTTATTTTGCTTCTTGATTTCCTTAATAAGTTTATCTTGCATCCTTGATTTTGATTCATACTCATCTTGAGCTGTTTTTATTTCATTTGAGCAGATTCATTACTCATTTTAATTCTGTGACTTCTCTTTCTTGTTCTGCACTGCGTGTGCAAACTTTTTCCAGCTTGTTCTGTAAGATTTTGATCTCTCTTTCCTGTTCTAAGGTCTGCTTCTGCAACTCTCTAATTACTACCCATATCTTTTTTAATTCCTGGACATTCCTCTCTGCCATTTTTTCTACTCTTGCTTCTCTTGTTTGATTCAGTTTAGTACTTCCATTTCCTACATCATCTTCGTAGAAGCCCACGAATTCCCCTCGACCAGATGTAAACCAACTGCTGTCGCTTTCCTCCATGATGCATCCGTATGGAAACTTTTATTTCCACTGTATCTTGTGCTCTTTATAACTGAAACCTGCGTTTTTTCTAACTAATGTCCGACGGGACCACCACTCACACACTTATTCACATAATCAGAATAGGCTGGTCTCTTTTTCGCCGCTGATTCAGCAATTATTTCCCTGCGATCCAGGAAAACGTCTGTCTGTCTCGGCGACCTGTGTGTGTGTTTGTGTCTGTTAGTCTGTCTGTCATATTTTTGTTTGTTTGTTTGTGTATGTGTGTGTGTGTTTGCAAAGCAGTGCACCCAACACACGAGGCCTCTGGTGTTTTTTTTTTTTTTTTTTTTTTTTATACTGTCAACGTCATAATGCATTATTTCTTGCTGCAACGTGTTGATAATTATATTATACGAGTATACTTTTAACATGTCCCAGTGTTTTATGTTTGTATTAGCAGTGGGACAAAAAGTGTTAAGCATGAAATCAGCATGAGATGTATTGCCTTAATATTGACGGTTGGGGGGATTGGGTAGCAGTATGGGGGAGGGTTGGGAGCTGGGGTAGAGGCGTGTGGAGCTCGTTTTGTCTTCCTCTTCTCTTTTCCCTGGGTATACGGCGTAGGAAGGGGACACCCCTTGGCAGAAATTAGTGATCGTGAATGTATGTACAGTAAGACCTCACTATAACGGACTAATTGGCTCAGGCCAGTCCGAAATATGCGATTTTCTGATAAAAGCGACATCCGGACTTACCCATGCTAATCCGGACTTTTTCCGATATATCAGACATTAGTCCGGATTGCATCGGTAGTTTTCACCACCATTGCAGTATTGTACTGTGTTATACCTTCACTACATTAATCAAATGTTATAATAATACTGTACTGTGCACTGAAAAACATGTCTTTTACTTGTCTTATTGTGGTGAACATAGCTGAAGTTGTCAGGCAGTCCGGACTGCTTTCTGGCTATATCGGACTTTTTCCGATATATAGGAGTTTAGTCCGGTAGCTCCTCGAGTCCGATAAAAGCGAATTCCGGTCTACTGAAGTCCGTTATATCGAGGTTTTACTGTACTTCTAAAGTTTTCCGAGTTCCCTCTCAGTAGTCTGGAAAAAACAATCCGAAAGACCCTTGGTCCCCTGCCATTCGGAATACAGAACTTAGTAATTACTGTAATTTTTACTAATCATGGGCATTATGAAAATTTTACTGTTATACACAACTTATATTTTTTTGTACTTCACATCACAAATATGCGAATTCTCACATATTTACCATTTTTTTCTGAGTAACTAGTGGGGAAAAAAATTTATTTACAGCCAGCCATGTCATTTTCTTTCTCGCCCATGCACTTCTGCTTTTCTTTCATGTAGCAGGTAGGGTTACGCAAGGTATTTCCAATTATTGTTTCACAAATAACCGTAAATAGTAACACTTATTGCAATACACTTGTAAAACTTATTATAAAACACTTATTTCATAACACTTGCTAGAAATAACTTATGTCTTACATTTCTATCTATCTATCTATTGCCAGACGCCTCAATCCCGCACGGAGTGGCAACAAACAAATCGCCTCCATGTCACTCTGTCCCCTGCCATTTCACTACCACGCTCCCAACTCACACACCCCTCTCTCATATACCTCTCCACTCCATCCCTCCATCTCATCCTCGGCCTCCCCCTCCCTCTCGCCCCCTCCACCTCACTCACATACACTCTCCTCGTCAGTCTTTCACTCTCCATCCTCTCCACATGCCCAAACCACCTTAACATGTTTCTCCTAACGCTTCCCATCATGTCCTCAACCACACCACAACGCTCCTTCACTTCCTCATTTGTTAGTATGTCTCTCCATGTGACTCCACATGCTCCTCTCAAATAACTCATTTCGACTGCTGTCACTCTTGACTTCTGTCCTTCCAACAGGGTCCAAGCTTCACCTCCATATGTTAGAGTTGGTATCACAATACTGTCATGTAACAACTTTTTCATTTCCATGCTCACCTTCGTGTTTCTTATCACTGCTTTCAACGAACCAGCAACTTTCCTTCCCTGCTGCACCCTTTCGAGCTCTTCACCCTCCAGACTTCCGTCCTTACTCATCACACTGCCCAAGTACTTAAATTCACTCACATTCTCCATATCCTTCCCATCCAATCTCACTCTGCATTCACTGGCTTCACTTCTCTCGAAGACCATCACTTTACTCTTCCCTACATTCACCTTTAGATTCCGTTTCTTACACACTCTCCCAGACTCATCTATCAAGTCTTTCAGCTCCCCTTCGTCTTCGCTCAACAACACAGTATCATCTGCAAACAACAGTACAGGGGGTTTCCAAACACTGCCCTCTCTCACTAGGGCCGCTCCAACATCCACTGCCCGACCTTGTATCTCTTTTATAACCCCATCCATGTACAGATTGAACAACCATGGAGACATGACATATCCTTGTTTCAATCCAACCTTCAAATGGAAAGATTACTCAGTTTGCCATCCACACGCACTGCAGCCTTAGCACCCTCATACATACTCTTCACTGCTTTCAACAACTTCCCATCCACTCCATATATTCTTAATACCTTCCGCAAACCTTGTCTATCCACCCTGTTATATGCTTTCTCCAGATCCATGAAGGCTGCATACAACTTCTTGCCCTTCTCTAGAAACTTTTCCACTTAGGATCTAAGAATGAATATCTGGTCTACACAACCTCTTCCCTTCCTAAAACCTCCTTGTTCTTCTCCAACTAATTCCTCTGTAATTTCCCTAACTCTGTCAATAAGTATCCTACCATATACTTTTCCTATTACACTGAGAAGGAAAATGCCCCTATGATTACAACACACTGCTTTTTCCCCTTTTCCTTTTTTTACAGAGGAATAATTATACCTGACTTCCAATCCTCCGGGACTCTACCCTCCTCCCAAGCCAATCTGCACACCTTCCACATCCATTCTATTACTATCTCTCCCCCATGCTTCAGCATTTCACCACACACTCCATCAATTCCTGGGGCTTTCCCCATTTTAAATTTCTTCATTGCTTCCACCACTTCCATCCTACTGATTTCTTCCTCTCTTCTCACAACCCTCCTTCTCCCTGCCATTCCCCAGCCACTTATACTTGCAGTACTTTCATTCTCCATGTTCAACAGTTCATTAAAGTGTTCTCTCCATCTGTTTACTTTTTCTCCCTTCTCCACTATTAATCTACCATTTTTATCTTTCACACCCCCACTGACTTCATTGGCACCCTGTCTAGCTCTCTTTACCTCTTTCCAGAACATTTTCCTACATTCCCTCCACTTTTCACTCAAATTCCTTCCAAATTCTTCATCCACTCTCTTCTTACTCTCACTTACTAATCTTTTCACCTCTCTCCTCCTCACTACATATAACTCTCTCGTCCGTCTCTCAGCTTCTTCGACACCCATGTTCCTCATCCACTCATTATATGCTTTCTTCTTTTGTGCCACAGCCTCTCTCACCTCTTCAGTCCACCATGCTGTTCCCTGAACCCCCTTTCGTCTTCTCTTCACCCCACACACCACGTCACACGCTGCACAGATTTCTTGTATGAATACCTTGCACACACCTTCCACGTCCCCCATCTGCTCCAATCTATATTTACCCAATCGCTCCTTCACTTCCCTTTCATATTCAGCCTTTATTCGATCCTCTTGTAACTTTTCTACCCTTCTTGTAATAAATACTTCCTCCTGTCCTTCCCTTCTTCTCTTCCTCCATCTTGTTTGTATTCTGATTCTGGCCACCACCAAGTGGTGGTCAGAAAATCCACACTCTCAACCTCTGTATACTCTTGCATCCATTACACATCGTCTCATCCTTTCATCCACACACACAGTCAATCATTGCCCTCCGTTCATTCATTCCACCGTCTTCTCTTCTCACCACTCGCCACTTATACCTATGGATCATTTTGTGCCTGAAGAGGGTATTAGCTACTACCAACCCCCTCCCAGCACAAATGTCCACTAAAGCACTGCCATTCTCATCCATCTCTGCAGGCACACCCCACTCACCAACCACTCCATCCACCTTCTCATTCCCTACTTTTCCATTCATATATCCAGTCAGAAACACTCTGTCATTCCTTTCAAATTTTTCCAAGCAGGCTTCCACATTTGTCCAAAACTCTTCTCTCACTCTACTTACACGATCTTGCATTGGCACATACACGTACACAATTGTCCACATTTGTAGTCCAACTTTCACTCTTACCCACACAATCCTTGACCCAACTGATCCATACTCTCTTACATTCTCCTTCCACTTGTTGCTCACAGCAATACACACTCCCTCTTTCGCTCTTTCATTCTCACCCACTCCCACGCATATACCCCATCCATACTCCCATTCTCTTACACTCTCACCTCACCATTTAGTTTCAGTTATTCCACATATATCCACTTTTGTACTCTCAAACACCTGTACAATCTCTCTCTCTTTCACCTCATCATTCATACCCCTGACATTCCACGTTGCAGTCTTTACCATGTCCTTAGTCCGGTCCTTTTTCGTCAACTTTTGGTCAGTCCTGGTCCGAGGCTTCTTGTTCGTTTTTTTAGTTACATTTCACTTATGTATAAAAAAACCACGTGTGTACCTGTTTACAATTTACAATTTTCCATGCACCTGCTCAGTCACTGAGTCTTTTTCCAGGTGGTAAGGGCAGAACCTTCTCGGGGTTCGATGATGCAATCGGCTTCACGAGTTGGGGAGCGGAATCGGACGAGGAGGATGAGGAAGACATCACTCTACACTCTATCAGTGCCGCGGACAGACTAAGCCGTGCATCAGTGGGGTACCTTGGATACCTGCCTACCTGTCATAGAAAGTGGTCATGGGTTCAAAGTGTGGCAGGAACACGCTTGCGGCTGTACAAGTCAACTGGCATTGCTCCGCATGGTGTTTCAGTGGCCTTTCATGCACAAAATAGAATGAAAAGTAGACGATCGCAGCAATTGTAAACATTGGGGAGCCATGTTGGCTCAGACAGCTCACTTTTGGCTTGCAGGCATCACTGTGTTTACATCAGATTCTTGGTGGTGACCATCTCAACTGTTATTCTAGCAAAATCACGATTAATTTTTTATCTTTATTTTGAAAATAGGTATGACTTTACAGTAAAACCTCACTGTAACGGACTAATTGGGGCCCAAGCCTTTCCGAAAAAAGCGAAATTCCAATAAAAGCGACATCTGAACTTACTCCTGCTAACGCAGACTTTCCCGACATATCAGATATTAGTCTGGATAGCACCAATGGTTTCTAAACAGCTTTCACTACCATTGCAGTACTTTACTGTATTATACGTTCACTGCAGTAATTAAATGGTATAATATAAATAATAATACTATACTGGACACTGGTGATAAACATGTCTTTTATTTACCTTATTGTGGTGAACATAGCAAGTGGTCAGTCAGTCTGGACTGCTTCTGGCTTTATCGAACTTTTTCTGATATACAGTAGGTACTCAATACGTGAACATCATTGTATGCGAGGACCTGTTTTTAATAGAATTTTAGTGTATTTTTTAATAGAATGTGATTTGAACTTGTAATAGGAGAGACAGCAGTGAAGAGTAGCCCAAATCCAGGGCTGAGAGCAGGAGACTGCAGCAGAACGGCCAGCACCACCAGTGATGGAGAGTGGAGGCTTGTCGATGATGACGATCAGCCGGGTATTGTGTGCCCTAGATAAATTCAAGGAAGAATTCAATGACATCAAACACTGTCTATTGCGAGTGGAGGAAGTGATGACTTCACTGGACAGAAACTTCCGCTACTACACAAACAGGCACCACCAGGAGGTTAACAGAAGGAAGCAAACCCTCATCACCCATTACATGTGGCCTCAAGAAAGTGAGGAATCACTCCCTGCAACATCAGAAGAGCCATTTCCTGGGGAGGATCAAGATGATGATGTGATGTCTGAGGTGTCAGAAATAGACTTTGAAGGGTTTATGAACAAAGTGAGTGCATTAGCTAGTGAAAGTGTCAAAAGTGCTGGTGACGAGAGTGATGAAGAAGGTGGTGTGGCGGGTGGTGCAAGAGGTGCACGCTAGGTGCCTCACCCTGCCTCAGATCCCCTTCTTATGTCCATGAAGCCTGTTGTCCTCCTGGGCTAAGGTGAGAAGCTGTATTCATATTGGTTTATTTAAGCCATATCCTTTCTGATTTAGTAAAGTCATAATTTTGTTGGTCTACTTTATTTTAGATAATATGTCTTAGATAGTTTCCCTGTACACTACAATACTTAGGTCTGAAAGGAGTCCCAAGGGTTACCGATGAAGGGGGATGCTGCCCGTATGTAATTTTTCCCATAAGTTTATGTATTCACAATATGCGAATTCCTAGTAAGTGACCTCTGCTGCCCATAAACTCGCGTACTGTGCGTACCTACTGTACCTATCTGATAGAGTCAATCTGAATGCTTTGACGTTGAAAAGGGGTGCTAAATCCTTGGTCATGCGCATCTCCACTTAAAATTCATCCAGCCTGCTCTATCTCTTGTCAGTCCCTTAGCCTCACCAACTTCCATACCTCTCTTCCACACACACTCATCCTCCATATCTCTCCATCTTTTTGGCCTGCCTCACCTCCTCCCTCCTTCAGATTTGCTCAGATACTCCTTATTGACCACTCTATTGTCATCCATTCTCCCCACATGACCATACCATCTCGGTACACTCTCTTCGATTCTGATGTCCGCAGACTTCCTCACTCTTCATCTTTCATGAATCATTATTCCATATCATACCCACTGTCTGTACTCCATGTACATTCCTCAACCGTCCCATCTCTACTGCTCTTACTCCTGACTTTTCATTTTCATGCCACACCAGAGTCTCACGCCCACATGTTAATGTTAGCACTAACACTCCATCACATAAGACTCGTGCGGCTGCAACACTCAAGCCTCTGTTTCTTATCAAGGCCTTCATTGCACCATCTACTTTCCTTCCTTGTACCACTCTATTTTCCACTTCTTTAGCACATTTTGCTTTCTTTTCTATCACTGTACCCTGGTATTTGAATACTCTCACCAATCCAGTCTCTCTCCTTTCATTGTAACATCACACTGGGAGTCACCTTCTCTTTCAGCAACCATCACTTTACTCTTTCCTACATTTACTGTACTTTCAAGGCATGACACTCACAGGCATCAGCAAAACTCTGCACTAGTCTACTAAGCTTGTGTCCAGTATTTTCAACAGGCATCAGCAAAACTCTGCACTAGTCTACTAAGCTTGTGTCCAGTATTTTCAAGTAGCAATTCATGATCAGCATACAACAAATTTGAGATATTACATCGATCACCATTCATTACCAATGCCATCCCTCTCTCCATTATGTGTGTTTTTACTTCTTGCATCAGCCCATCCATATATATATTGAACAAGCTCGGGGACATCACACAACCTTGTCTCACACTCTCATTGATTGTGAACCATTCACTTAGAAACCCATTTAGCCTTACACATGCCTCATTACCATCACAAAAACTCTTAACAGCACCTAGCAACTTAACCATCTACACTGTACATGTGCAAAACCTTCCACAATCCTTCTTTGTCTACTACTGTTGTATGCTTTTTCCAGATCCACAAATGCCATAAGCACCTTATAATCCTTCTCACAAGCCTTCTCCACTATCTCTCTCACTTCAGATACAGGAATCCCTCAATTATCCGACGTAATAAAGCCAAAGTCATGTCCGGGTAATGACTTCATCTTGATAATGGATTTCTCCCCTGGCCCCCATTCATACATAAAGCCAATGTAAAAGGCCACTACAGTACATTGTACAGCACTTGTTCCAGTTGTTTAACACTAATCCATCTGGTCAAGCAGACCTGCAAACCACAGCCAAGCAATTACCATGGTCATGCAGATCCATCAACTACAGACAAGCAATGGGAGAGGCGGTGCCTCGATCGGTAGAGAGGTGGCTTGCAGTCCGGACGGACCCAGGTGCGAATCCTCACTGGGGCAGGTAACAGTTTAAGGATTCGAATTTCATTAAATCAGGCTTTACCCATCTACCAGAAGACCCGCCAACGTTTCGTTTCATTTCGTTTCATTTTTGAAGGCTCCAACATGCTTGCATGCGTCGGCCTTGGTCACCTAATGGCGGCTCTCTATGCTGCTCGATCCCTGGCAGCCTCTCTGTTCAGTCCCCCAACCCCTAAGTCACACTTAATGACCTCGTCCCATGTCTTTCTCGGTCTACCCCTCCCATCCCCTCCCCCAATATTAACACCTCTCACCCTCTGTACCCAACTATCATCCCCCACCTTCTCCATACATCCAAACCACCCCAGCCCACCTCCCCCCATCACAACACCAACACACTCCAGTCCCATCCCACCTCTCAACTCCTCCATCGCAAACCCAGCCCCTCCAGGCCCCGCACGCAGGGACGCACTGCACATCCACCTAATCATTGTCATTTCTGTACGTTTAAACCCGTGAATATCCTCTTCCTTTACTGCCCAGGTCCCTTAGCATGTAAGGAGAGTCCTCTCAATGTCAGGAGAGGCAACAGCTCCCTGAACTTCTTCCAACCACCTCTCACCCCAGCAACCGAGCTAACTCCAGCCCCACCTCCGGCACATAACATGTCTCCCAAATAACAAAACTCCTCCACACACTCAAGAGACTCACCAGCAAGTTCAACCCTCTCACGCCTAACAATCTCCACCTGCTCTCCCCGACACGCCGCACACATGAAATCAGCACCATCTCGCAGTCCACCTCTAATACCACTACATCTCTTGTGCACCCATTTATCACAAACACTACACAAGATGGAATTACTTCCCACACCCCTGTGGCAAACTGCACATGGCCACTCTCCCCCCCCTCTGTTCTGCCACAAACCCCAGATATCATCACTTTTGTTCTATCTGCATTCACCCTCAAGCCCCTGTACCCCACACCACCTCTCCACTTCTTAAATCCTTCCTCTGCCTCCTTTTCATTCTCTGCAATCAACACCAAATCATTAGCATACAACACCTCCCATGGAAGTCCATCTCTGAAGTCACATGAGAGAGCTTCAAGCACCAAGGGACCCAAAACTGACCCCCAATGCACACCAACATTCACGGAAAACCCATCACTCAAAACTCCACTCACTCCCACCTGGGTGCGAGCATCCACGTACATGGCCACAACTACCCCAACCAGCCACTCCTCCAACCCCAGCCTTCCCATCGCCCACCCCACCACCTCTCTAGAGACTCTGTCAAAGGCCTCTTCCAAATCAACAAAAACAAAATACAAGTCCCTTTTCCTTCCAATACATTTTTCCTGAAGCTGTCGAACAATTAATACGGCATCAGTGGTCCCCCTGCCTGGCATAAACCCAAACTGCATCCCATCGATATTCACTCCTTCTCCAATCACACCTTCTAGAACTCTCTCCATCACCCTCACTATCTGATCTAAGAGCTCCACACCTCTGCAATTTCCCCCCTCTAGGGCATCACCCCTCCCTTTTTACACATTTACAGTTACGCTCTTCAGCCAGTCATCTGGGACAGCACACTCATATATAATCACATTTATCAGGTCAGTGACTAACCTCACCCCAGTATCTCCAGAGGCCCCCAACACTTCGGCAGTCAACCCAGACACACCTGCCGCCCCTCGCCATCCGCACCCCGCCCATTGCCTCACTCACAGTAGCAGCGTCAATCAAAGGCCAAGGGCCAAACACTGGATCAGCTGGCTCCAAACCCTCCCCATCCCAATCAAACTCCTCATCCAACAGCTGGCCACAATGCTTTCTCCTTGCATCTTTAATATCCTCACTGTTCACCACTACCCTTCCATAATCATTCTTCACACACTGCTCACCTACAATGTCCCGATTATCCCTCTTCACCTGATTTGCCACCCTAAAAATCATATTTTTCCTTTCTCCATGATTTAGATTATCAAGTAAAAGTCTCTGTGACTCAGACCTCGCCCTGTATACCTCTCCTCCAGCCCCGCGCTTGGCAGCCAAGTACTCCTCCCTGTTACCACCCTTCCTCCATTCCCGGAAAAGCCTTCTTTTCTCCTTAACTGCAGCTTCCACACCCCCATCCCACCACCAAGTTACTTTATGTCTTAGTGGGCTTCTTGTCCAACCGCATATTGCATCGGCAACTCTCAAGAGGTTGCTCCCAAGGGCTCTATACTGTTCACCAGCACCTCCATCCACAGCTCCCTCTTTAGCCACCACTCTCCTCATCTCACTACAAAAGGCATCCCCCACCGACTGGCTTCCCAGCCTCCATATATTCCTGTCAGGCACATATGTCCTCCCTCCCATCATTCGCTCCCCAAGCACCATGTCACAAATCAACAGCTTGTGCTGCTGCACACACTCCTCGCTTCCTATAACTTTAACATCCCTCACTAATCTCCTATCAACTCTCCTGACCAGAAAATAATCTATCTGACTACTATTTCCCCCGGACTTGTACGTAATCAACCGGCTCATTCTTTTCCTAAAATGTGTGTTGCACACAATCATGTCCATAGCCTCCCCAAACTCGAGTATTCTTTCCCCCTCCGCATTCCTCACACCATATGCACATCCTCCATGGACTCCTTCATAACCTTGAGTTGCTTCACCCACATGACCATTCAAATCCCCTCCCAGAACCACCACCTCATCATCACCCATACCACTTACTACACGTATTAAATCATCCCAAAATCTATCCTTCTCTGTGTCATCCAATCCTACCTGTGGAGCATATGCCGATATAACTGAAATCATTTTCTGCCCGATCAAATTTTTCACTACTAATACCCTATCACTTACTCTCATAACATTCATGACATATTCCACCCATTTCTCTGCAACCAACACACCCACACCCCCATATCTGTAATTTCCCCCCTGCCAAAACAACTTATAGTAGCAATCCTTCCCAACAATCCCTCTGGCTGATCCACCCCTGTACCGGACTTCCTGCAAACATGCCACATCCACCCACCTCCTACTGAATGCCTCAACGACTTCTCCTGCTCTTCCTCTCAAACTTCTCACATTCCATGAACCCACCCTAAACTCCCTGGGTGATTTGCTCTCCTCAGGCTTGCTTTGATGCTTGTATTTGTTGTAAAAATACCCCCGCTAATACCAATACACCAGTCCTGTATGAGACAGCCCTAGCATGTATTCAATATGGACGGTGGGTGTTAGTGCTGAAGTGGTGACATGTAGAGGTGTTGGTATGTAGGAGGACTGCTGGGCCTTGATAGCAGGCTGTGAAGCCTATGCCCAGAGTCAGACACATTTAAAAAAAAAAAAAAATTATCACTGCAGGAGGGCCATACCCAGAAGTGAAGTGAAAATGTGAAACAAAAAAGAAGAAGGCTATATACACAAGAAAAATGCAGTGGGCTCACAAAACATAATGGTAAAATGGAATTAATTGATGGTAAAATAGAATAAAATCATGGTAGAGTAGAGTAAGCTAGAATAAAATCAACGTCAATGCTCACGATTCGACCATCCCACATCAGTCTTACCCAGGATCTCCTGCTTCTAAAAAGTCAGCACTACCCTCTTCCTTTTCCCTGGTGGAAGGGCCATCATCATACACCCTAGGAAGAGGCATGCAAGGAATAGCAAGGCTGAAGCAGTTAGGGAACCACCACAAAAACCATCACTTGCACTGCCATAACAACTGTCGGAGAGGAACTGTTAACTGCACTGTCACTGGGCGGGAACAGGGAACAAGTGAGGGGATCTCTAGCAGACCCCGGGTGAACTTCCCAACCAGACAGGGTGGCGCCACTGGGTTATTCTCGCCCGGCTGGGCACACAAATATTCGCGCGTTCATAATTTCCTCCTGGACGCATACATTTTGTGCTGATGTTATGAATAAATGTACAAATAATGGTTTTGAACAGCCAGATCACAGCGTCTGGGTAATGGCCGTCCAGGTAATTGTGAGTTTACTGTATTTGATCCACACATCCTCTGCCACTCGTAAAGCCACCTTATTCATCACTCACTAGGTCTTCTGGTATCTCTCTTACGTTCTCTATAATAATTCTTTCATATTCCTTCTTTACAATGCTCAGTAGACTTATGCCACAATAATTCTTGCACTCACTTCACTCACCTTTATTTTTGTACAGGGGTACGATCACAGATTTTTTCCACTCTGCTGGCGCAGTTTCACTCATCCATGCCTTCTCACACATCTCCAACAAGCACATAATTCTGCTCTCTCTGCTACACTTAATCATCTGTGCATACACCTCATCAGTACCAGCTACTTTTCCATTTTTTAATAGTTTCACAGCGTTCTTCTCTTCTCCGAGTGTCACGTTTCCCAGCACTGCATTCCCTCTCTCCACACCCCCAAAANTCATTTTAACCCGAGGCGTTCCGTCGACGTACAGGTACATCACAATGTTTTATCACAGTGACATCCATCGACGTACCCATACGTCATGCAATTGCAAGGTTAGTCATTTGCACATTTTTCAAGTTTCACGAGTGATTTTTGGTAGGCATATGTGGGAGACCCTCCCCTACCTGCTGTCAAGTGGGGATACTGCCTGGCCCCCCCCTCCCCCCACACTCGGCAATTCACCTGTTAACAGTGACCTGGCCAGTAAAGACATGTCGCGCCACGGTCTCTCCTCCAGTGACAAAATTCAAGGTTAAAGTGATTCCTGAGGTGGAGGATAAAGAAGCTAGAGGAAAAAACAAACAGAAGTGATGAGGTGGTAATGTTGTAAAGGAAGGTACCATATGTGGATGTGTTTGGTGAGTGAACAATGCTTATATTGCCTATATTATTGTGTGAAAACCAATATAGTCTTGTACTACACATAAATTCATACCAAATAGATAAATAAATACATAAGTTAAAGTGGCTTGAATTAATTAACCCTCCCATAGTTCATTTTCTTTGAAACCAGGTACCCTGAAAGAGAATGAAAAGGTAAGGCTGACTCACCTGTAGCAACATTTAAAAGCTCAAGAGGGCAATTTCTCTATGAAATTTTCAATGTTTCTCACCAAAAGCGGAAGTTTGAGCAAAAAAAAAAAAAAAAATCCGAAATAGCTCAGGATTGGGGGTATCGGAGGTGGGAAATCGGTCGGGATGTGACGGGTTAATATATTACTGTACAAGCTTAATGTGAACCAAAACTGAGCCTTGTGGCACTCCATTAGTCTCACTTTTCCATTGAGAATGGTAGTCTCATATAACTGTTCTAATTTGTCTTCCCACTAGGTAATTTTCCATCTAGTTTAGCAGTTTTCCATTCACCTCTCCAGTAGTTTTTAATTTCCATGGCAAACTTCTGTGCAGCACCGTATGAAGCTCCTTGTAATTCGAATAGACGCAGTCTACCTAGCCTTCTCTTTCTTGTGTGATATCAGCCATTCTACTGTAAATCTCGGCAGTTCGTGACACATGATGAGCCTTCCCTGCATCCAAGCTGTTTTGTTGTTATTACTGCACACGTGTGTGTGTGTGTGTGTGTGTGTGTGTGTCAGAGATATACAAAATATCAGATATATTGACATTCATGCATTTTATTTCATTTCCAGTTATGTTGGTGTGGTGTCTATATGGTACCTGATGGCAGTGATTATTACAGAGTACTACAGAGGAAGTTACCAAAGAGGACCTGTTGTAATATATGATGCTCATTGGACTCAGGTAACACTGTAAAAGCATCATAGTATTTATAGAGGGTTGCTGGGTAAAGAGGAAGATACATTCCAAGGATTGCCCAGTGGTGGTAATTCACCATAAAGCAAGCAGTGCTTTTCTGGAGGGTGTATGGTAGTTTTTTGTTGCAAATACATTGGGTTTTTATAATCGTGTTTCTTTCAATTATGAATATTTTGTATCTGGTCGGAATTTTATAGGGCAGTGGTTCCCAAACACTGTGGTGCAATAGGATGCTAGGTGTGGCAGGAAGATTCAAAGACAATCAAAGGTTTTGAGACTTTTTTATACATTCATGTGCCAAATACAAATACAGTAATCCCTCCATTATTCGGACGTCCAGTACTCGGACATACTAACTATTCGGATATTGTGGGCTGCCCAACCACCAAAATGCCAAAAAAATTGAAAAAATCGAAAAAATTTCGATTTTTTGGGACCGCGTCAGTTTGAATTTCCCGCCCGTGCCGATCGGCTATGTTTACGCTCGTGGCGCCTGTCTGTCGGTCGCCATTACCCACTCAGCTACAGCCTCGTGAACACCTCCGACAATGGCAGCCGAAGTGATTGCTTTGTGGTGATACCCTACCTCCTACAGTGCTTGATACTGCTCTTCACCTTCTTCATCATGTGTGTGATGATGGAATTTACTGTTATGTACAGTGCAGTGAAGTGATGTGATTCCATTTATGAAAAAAAAAACATTGTGGAAAGTGTTGGTGATAAGTGCTGGTGATTCTCAATTGGAAAGGTGTGTCAGGTGCAAGGTCTTCCTGTCAGAGTCTGAGATGATAGAGTGGGTTGTTACATCAGGACGGCAGCTTCTTGTTCGTAAGTACCCTAACTTCATGCCTAACCTGTTTTCATCATGCTGTAAATGTGTTAAAAAATTACCAGAAATGTTAATCATAATTTCCTGCTTGCAATTTAATTTTTTCATTCATGGTTCTTAAGTGCACTTGCTAGGAAAAAGGTGGAAGCCAGTGAATTTCATATTCAGTCATAACCTAACCTAACCTAACCAATCCTAACCTAACCTATGGTTACAATAAAGATTTTCATGCCTAACCTGTTTTCATCATGCTGTAAATGTGTTAAAAGATTACCAAAAATGTTAATCATAATTTCCTGCTTGCAATTTAATTTTCCCATGCATGGTTCTTAAGTAAAACAGCTAGAAAAAAGGTGGAAGCAGTTAATTTCATGTCCGGTCCTAACCTAACCTAACCT
>JAGKTI010017924.1:0-18114 GCA_018397915.1 Birgus latro
GTCAATCTTTCACTCTCCATCCTCTCCACATGCCCAAACCACCTTAACGTGCTTCTCCTAACGCTTCCCATCACATCTTCAACCACACCACGACGCTGCTTCACTACCTCATTTGTTAGCCTGTCTCTCCATGTGACTCCACATGCTCCTCTCAAATAACTCATTTCCACTGCTCTCACTCTTGACTTCTGTCCTTCCAACAGGGTCCAAGCTTCACTTCCGTATGTCAGAGTTGGTATCACAATACTGTCATGTAACAACTTTTTCACTTCCATGCTCACCTCAATGTTTCTTATCACTGCTTTCAACGAACCAGCAACCTTCCTTCCCTGCTGCACCCTTTCGAGCACTTCATCCTCCGGACTTCCATCCTTACTCATCACACTGCCCAAGTACTTAAATTCACTCACATTCTCCATATCCCTCCCATCCAATCTCACTGTACATCCACTGGCTTCACTTCTCTCAAAGACCATCACTTTACTCTTCCCTACATTCACCTTTAGATTCCGTTTCTTACACACTCTCCCAAACTCATCTACCAAGCCTTGCAGCTCCCCTTCATCTTCGCTCAACAACACAGTATCATCTGCAAACAACAGTACATGGAGTTTCCAGACACTGCCCTCTCTCACTAGGGCCGCTCCAACATCCACTGCCCGACCTTGTATCTCTTTTATAACCCCATCCATATACAGATTGAACAATCATGGAGACATGACTCACCAGCAAGTTTAATCCTTTCATGCCTAACAATCTCCACCTACTCTCCCCAACACCCTGCACACATAAAATCAGCATTATCTCGCTGTCTACCTCTAATACCACTACATCATATTGTGCAGCCATTTATCACAAACACTGCAAAAGATGGAATTACTTCCCACACCTTTGTGGCAAACTGCACATGACCACTCTCTCTCTCCTCTGATTGTACCACCACCAACCCTAGATATCATCACTTTTGTTTTATCTGCATTTACCCTTAAGCCCTTATACCTCATACCATCTCATCATTTCTTAAATCTTTCCTCTGCCTCCTTTTCATTCTCTGCAATCAACACCCAATCATCAGAATACAAAACAACATCTCCCACGGGACTCCATCTCTGAAGTCACGTGAGAGGGCTTCAAGCACCATGATAAACAACAAGGGACTCAAAACTGACCCCTGATGCACACCAACATTCACGGAAAACTCATCACTCAAAACTCCATTCACTCTTACCTGGGTGCGAGCACCCATGTACATGGCCATAACCACTCTAACCAGCCACTCTTCCAACCCTACCTTTCTCAATGCCCACTTCACGTCTCTAGGGACTGTGTCAAAGTGTCAAAGGCCTTTTCCAAATCAACAAAAACAAAATACAATTCCCTTTTCTTTCCAATATATTTCTCCTGAAGCTGTTGAACAATGAATATGGCATCAGTGGTCCCCCTTCCTGGCATAAACCCAAACAGCATCTCATCAATATTCACTCTTTCTCAAATCATACCTTCAAGAACTCTCTCCATTACTGTCACGAATTTTCTACATCGTAAAATTATGTAACGTAAATCGTGACATCGAGTGATTTTGCAGGAGCAACGAATGATTCTGAAATGCACGAGATTTCGCTCATTCTCTCAACCGTCCGCTCGTGTACTTATATTCGCATCAAGTTGTCAAAACTTTAGTCATTCTTTCGCGAGTGATTGTTTTTATGTGCAGATGGTGCATTCCTCTGAGCGATAATTTCTGAATTATCGTTTCCGCCTCCCTGGCCGTTACCGGCCACGCCCTTTCTCACGCCCTTGCGTCAGACACTCAAAACCAGAGTCAGTCTGTGTCTAGCCACGGAGTGTGCGGGTTGTGCTTTACGAGAGCTCGAGTGATCACTTTTCTTAGCGATTTCAGATCTCAGCTTGTATTGGCGTGAATCCCCGAAGCTCCCACCAGCTGGTGATCGTCTACAGCAGCTCGGTCTCATGTATACCAATTAGTATTTACTTTTGTTTTCCTAGGCTTAAGTTTTTGGGTAATTTAGCTATTTGTCGGAGTGTTTGAGTGAATACGTTTCCTTTTCTTGATTGAATTGGAGTCATGTAACGTAAATTTATTTTCTTGTATTCAATAAATTTACAGTTCGTTTTCTTGACTTTGTTAAATGTAACAGTCGTGTTTAATTTCCCCACATATTTAGTACACTTTTGCTGCTCCACGTTAGCAAAACTCTTTATATTAATCACGAATGGTACTTAAGCCAGCTTTTGGCATTAATCCTTAAATCCGTTGTGCTAGCCAGGGGTTTGGCTCAGCCAAGATCCTGTTTATTATTAATATTATTATTATTTTTTGAATGTTAAGGAGAGAAACTAACTTTCTCAGAGGGCAACGGTACAATATTACAGCCTACCTGAGCGTCTAGTCTCTGCTGTGTACCGTTGAGAAAGCCTATAAATTCTCGACTCTAGAGAACTGGCAAAGTAAGCCAGCATAAAAGTGAAATCGCTACTTGATTTCACGAGTCTATTCTCTCGTAATAAATGACTTGATAGTCATTCCTAGCACACATAGCTAAACACTGTATACTCCAATTATACAATATTACATTTGCCTCTTGAATTACATTTTCCCCCTGACATCTGGCAACCTCATTCCAGTATAAACTCCTAGCTTGGAATTATTACCAAATTTCTCACTCACTCTCACTTTAGTCACTCAGTCAAACTGAGCATGATGGAATCCAGGGCATACGTGCAAGAAGCTAAGGATATGGGGCTTACTAACCCCCAGGAAATTCGAGATTATGTCCTGTCGCGCTTCAATTACGAGCAGCAACGCGAGAATGCCGCCCGTGAAGAGTGGAAATTTGAGCAGAAAGAATGCCAGAAAGAACGCGAACACGAGCGCGAAGCACGTGAACACGAGCATGCCGAGCGCGAGGCACGTGAAAAACGCGAGCTGGAAGTGCTGAAGCTGAAGTGATACTCCTTGGCTTCAGGCACATCGAGTGCAGCTAACCCAAGCTCTGCTAGCGCTTTCTCAGCACCTGTTCTAGCAACTCCACGTCTCAAGCTTCCTTCTTACAAGGAAGGCGAGAGAATCGAGCCATTTATAGCTCGTTTTGAAGACATGGCAATGCTGTAAGATCTGGATGATGCAGCTAAGCAGCTTCAGTTCCTAAGCCTGTTTGAGGGCCCTGCCCTCGACATTCTCCACAGAATTCGCGGAGATAATCACACGTATGAGATGATGAAGACCGCACTCATCAAAGCATACGGACTTACCGTTGATGACGCTAGGAATCAGTTCATGAAGGCGCGTCTCCAGGAAAAGGAGACAGCTGTTCAGTTCCTTGACCGTCTCACGGTGTACTTAGGCGAGTGGATGGAGAAGGACGAGACTCCCAGCACGAGAGGGAATGATCGACCTCGTGCTGCGCACACAGCTGGAAAAGTCGTGGCCTGCTGAGCTTATGGCCCAGCTCAAGATGTCCAAAGTGAAGGATCCAAACCAAATGGTGCAAAAGGCTGATGCTTTCTTTAGTGCCTACGGGTACGAAACTCGTAAGCAGCAGTCCTGGAACAAGAAAGATACTGCTAAGTCTGGGAAGCAATCTCAGACTGAACCCCAGCATCAAGGCCATTCTCAAAATAATGGTCATGGTCCAGGCAAACCGCAGAAGGACCAGGGGCAGAATACACAGAAAGCTGACTGGAAGAGGTACAACAAGTACCCTAACCAGCAGCAGTATCAGCCACGTAATCGACCACCGGGACAAACCTTTTCAGCACCAGCCCCAGTGTATCGGAGACAGGAGGCAAACGCAGCTTTCATTCCCCAACAGGCGCACGATGGTGCCGTCCCCACCAGCACAGGTCCTCCTTCACAGTTCTCTAGTCCCCCTCAGATGGTGAATTCTCCTTAACAGGTCATCAATGCTCCTGCTCCGCAGATGGTGAGTACAACTCCTCTTTCACCTAGTTCAGGTACAACTCCTCAGGCATCTAGTCCTGTCAGATTTGAAGAGTTGTGTGCCATGCAGCCTTATCAATGGCTGGCTGCTTCCTCCACAGGCCCTCCCACAGGTAACAGTGCCTTCCTTGTTCAGCCAGGGTTTGTGGGAGGTGTTTCTGTTAATGTTCTGAGAGACAATGGTTCCTCAGGTTGTACTGTCAGGCAGAGTCTTGTTCGTCCTGAAGAATATACAGGCAGACAGATTCAAGCTCAGCTTATTGACGGATCAGTGAGATTGTTCCCTGAGGCACGTATCCAGGTAGCATCTCCCTTTTACACAGGTTCAACAGTTGCAGTTGTCATACAAGAACCTATGTTTGACCTCATTATAGGTAATATACCAGGTGCCAAATTTAGTTGCACCGTAGATGTCACTACTCAGACTTCGGCTGCAGTAACACGAGCCATGGCCAAGGCTCCATTGTTTCGCCCTGGTGGCCATTGCATTGCCGCAAGATCTGATTTGTAGTCGAGATGTTGTCCAAGAACAACAATCTGACACGACACTTGCTGTTGTGCGGAAGAAACAAAAGGGCAAAGTGACCAAGTATTCACGGGGTGGACGAGCCACGTTCCTTCGCAAACAAGGACGGCTCTACCGTGAGTCACGAACACTCGAGGGCGAGGTTCAACTGCAGTCTGTCGTTCCCGCGAACTACCACCAAGCAGTGTTAGAATGGGGTCATTGTTTAGCATCAGGAGGTCATATGGGCAAAAAGAAAACCCAAGGCCGTATCCGTGCTGACTTTTTCTGGCCAGGAATGGGACAGGAAATAGATAGTTTTGTGCACTCCTGTAATGTGTGTTGACGTACGACCATTCAGGAAAGTTTCCTTCCTGCGCCGTTTGAGTCCACGCCCATAATCTCTGAGTCGAGTGAGAGAGGGCAGTGATAATGCGGGTATCTGTCGTACACTGGGTTCCCTAAGACTGTGCTGTTCTAAGAGATTTGAGCAATCCAAGAACTAGCTTGGTTCCCAGTCAGTACTATGCTGCTAAGATCTCACGTCTCGCTTGTTGGCCCCACAGGACATAATATGTCTGGGGTCTGTACATATATATGTACTGTAGCTCATAAGTGCACAGCCACGGCGATCCCAACTGAGGACACCGATGACGAATGTGCAGCCACGACGATCCCAACTGAGGACACCGATGACGAATGTGCAGCCACGGCGATCCCAACCGAGGACAAATGAGCAGTCGCGGCGATCCCAACCGCGGACACTGACAACAATCCCTTATTAGTCGTAAGCGTAGGGCTTGTACAGACTGTATGTACCGTAGGTTAAGGGGGGAAGTTCGAGACCCCCGCAGAGGCAATCTGAGGCTGTGTTTGAATTACCTTGTGGTGTGTCTCGAGCTGTGGGCCTCTCTGAGGATTCCCGGAGAATACACAAAATCCACATGAGTGTTCACACCCATCCAGGGTGTTAAAATGTGACCTGCCCAAGTTTGCATAGGGATTCTCGACTTACCTTTATTAGTTATAAACGACCAGTCACGGAGATCCCAACCGAGGACACCGAGGACAAACGAGCAGTTGCGGTGATCCCAACCGAGGACACTGACGACGATCCCTTTGTAATAGTAAGTGTATAGTTATAAGCGAGCAGTCACGGTGATCCCAACCGAGGACACCGATGACAAATGGGTAGTCGCGGTGATCCCAACCGCGGACACTGATGATGAACCCTTTGTAACAGTAAGTATAGCTATAAGTGTGCAGTCACGGTGATCCCAACCGAGGACACCGAGGACAAACGGGCAGTCGCGGCGATCCCAACCGAGGACACCGATGACAGGCCCTTTATTAGGCGTAAGTATAGGTTAAAAAGGGCACTATTAAGGAAATAATGGCGACCTCCTATGTACGAAACTTGCTGTTTACTGATTTTCAGCTAAAGTGTACTTTCTGTTGTGTATGGACTGATTGCTGGGTGGATGAAATTGTAACTTAGTACAAATTCTCACATTGACACTATTGATGTTCCACCTTGACTCATTCCACAGGTACAGTTTTTGGGTGAAGCAGATGTCCAGGACCATTGACTGTCTCTGCTACATGCTGCCACCTCTTCGTCCTCTGCCCTTGTCGCCTTTATTATTGCATTAATTTGTATTATTATTGTTGCTTTACACGTAGGAACAGTTACACTACTACTATTACACCTACACCGTGTATCACATACACCACGCTACATAACAATTAGTTCTCAATGTAAATGTAGCGAACTTTCGCTCAGTCTGACCTGAGTAAAGGATTTTTCACTGTCGTCTCGGAGTTTTTCCCTCAGGCTTGCTTCTCTTAACGTAAATACGAGGTTTTTACGCTCATAGGCGACAATGCTTTTCTCCTGTAACAGGATAGTACACACACCACAGTGTGAATCTTGTGTGACTGAGCTAGGGTGTGTATATATATATACATAATGTCAAATTTTTCCAGAGTAAAATTTGATTTTTCAGGGGCGAAATGTCACGAATTTTCTACATCGTAAAATTATGTAACGTAAATTGTGATATTGAGTGATTTGGCGGAGCAACGAATGATTCTGAAATGCACAAGATTTCGCTCATTCTCTCAACCGTCCCCTCGTGTACTTATATTCACATCAAGTTGTCAAAACTTTCGTCATTCTTTTGCGAGTGATTGTTTTTATGTGCAGATGGTGCATTCCTCTGAGCGATAATTTCTGAATTATCGCTTCTGCCTCCCTGGCCGTTACCGGCCACATCCTTTCTCACGCCCTTGTGTCAGACACTCAAAACCAGAGTCAGTCTGTGTCTAGCCACGAAGTGTGCAGGTTGTGCTTTACGAGAGCTCGAGTGATCACTTTTCTTAGTGATTTCAGATCTCAGCTTATATTGGCGTGAATCCCCGAAGCTCCCACCAGTTGATGATCGTCTACAGCAGCTTGGTCTCATCTATACCGATTAGTATTTCCTCTTGTTTTCCTAGGCATAAGTTTTTGGGTTATTTAGCTATTTGTCTGAGTGTTTGAGTGAGTGCGTTTCCCTTTCTTGATTTGAATTGGAGTCATGTAACGTAAATTTATTTTCTTGTATTCAATAAATTTACAGTTCGTTTTCTTGAGCTTTGTCAAATGTAACAGTCGTGTTTACAGTCATGTTTAATTTCCCCACATATTTAGGACACTTTTGCTACTCCACGTTAGCACAACTCTTTATATTAATCACGACTGGTACTTAAGCCAGCTTTTGGCATTAATCCTTAAATCCGTTGTGCTAGCTAGGAGTTTGGCTCAGCCAAGATCCTGTTTATTATTATTATTATTTGAATGTTAAGGGGAGAAACTAACTTTCTCAGAGGCCAACGGTACAACATTACAGCCTACTTGAGCATCTAGTCTCTGCTGTGTACCGTTGAGAAAGTCTATAAATTCTCAACTCTAGAGAATTGGCGAAGTAAGCCAGCATAAAAGAGAAATCGCTACTTGATTTCACGAGTCTATTCTCTCGTAATAAATGACTCGATAGTCATTCCTAGCACACACAGCTATACACTGTATACTCCAATTATACAATATTACATTTTCCTCCTGAATTACATATTTCCCCTGACAATTACTTTCATTATCTGATCTAAGAGCTTTATAACTCTGTACTTTCCCCTTTCCAGGCCATCACCCTTCCCTTTGTACACATTTACAATTACACTCTTCAGCCAATCATCTGGGACAACACACTCATATTCATATTTATCAGGTCAGTGACTAACCTCACCCCAGTATCTCCTGAGGCCTTCAACATTTCAGCTGTCAACCCAGACACACCTGCTGCCTTCCCCACCCGCATCCTGCCTATTGCCTTACTCACAGTAGCAGAGCCAATCAAAGGCCAAGGGCCAAACACTGGATCTGCTGGCTCCAAACCTTCCCTATCCCAGTTAAACTCCTCATTCAACAACCAGCTAAAATGCTCTCTCCATGCATCTTTAATATCCCCACTGTTCACTACTACCCTTCCTTCATCATTCTTCACACACTGCTCACCTACAATGTCCCGATAATCCCTCTTCACCTGATTTGCCACCCTAAAATCGTATTTTTCCCTTCCCCATGATTTAGATTATCGAGTAAAAGTCTCTGTGACTCAGACTTCACCCTGTATACCTACCTCTCTTCTAGCCCCACGCTTGGCAGCCAAGTACTCCTCCCTGTTACCACCCTTCTTCTATTCCCAGAAAAGCCTTCTTTTCTCCTTAACTGCAGCTTCTACACCTTCATCCCACCACCAAGTTACTTTATGTCTTGGTGGGCCTCTTGTCCATCCGCATATTGCATCGGTAACTCTCAAGAGGTTGTTCTTAAGGGCTCTATACTGTTCATTAACACCTCTATCTACGGCTCCCTGTTCAGCCTCCACTCTCCTCATCTCACTATAAAAGGCATCCCTCACTGACTGGTTTCCCAGCTTCCATATTTTCCTTCTAGGTACATATGTCCTCCTTCTCATCACTCGTTCTTTAACACCTAAACAGCGGGGATGTGGGAGGCGGTCCTGGCACTTCTTGCCGGTGGTAATTCGTGCTCTGACTTACTTTTATAAAATATTGGCCAAAACTAGCCTGAGTGATAAATATATCACTCAGGCTTCCCCTAAAATTTTTCATATATATTTATATCTTGACAACTCTAGCTCCGTAAAAAGAAAACAGAGGCACCCAACTGATGGCCCACGGCTCGAGCCATCGCCACCGAGCGTCACGAAAGTGACGGCCTGCGGTTTAGTGGCTAAGCACCAAATCACAAATCAATAGTTTGTGCTGCTGCACACAATCCTCGCTTCCTATAACTTTAACATCCCTCACTAACCTTCTACCTACCCTCTTGACCAGAAAATAATCTATCTGACTGCTATTTCCCCCGGACTCATACTTAATCAAACGACTCATTCTTTTCCTAAAATGTGTGTTGCACACAATCATGTCCATAGCCTCCCCAAACTCGAGTATTCTTTCCCCTTCCGCATTCCTCACACCATATGCACATCCCCCATGGACTCCTTCATAACCCTGAGCTGCTTCACCCACATGAACATTTAAATCCCCTCCCAGAACCACTACCTCATCATTGCCCATACCACCTACTACACATATTAAATCATCCCACAATCTATCCTTCTCTGCGTCATCCAATCCTTGGTGTAAACTATATTTCTCTTAGGCAAATACCTGTAATATGTGGTTCCTTTTCTCTGATATAATCATTCATCTCTAATAGTTTAGATACCATTCCATCAACATTTGAGTACATCAACTAAATCATCTTATTTACATACTTGACATGACTACCTTCCTCCTTTTTATTCCCTTCTGGTTATGTACCATTTTCGTATCTGCACTCCAATTACTTTGTAAAAAATGTATTCTTCTCTTCCTCTGATCTTCCCTCGTTCTTTGCTTCTACCTCTTCCCTTTTCTCTTTTAGTAATCCCAGGTCCTCTTGAGTTAGGCATCTTTGTATCCATATGTTTCTGAATTAACTTTTTTCCATAAGTCTGTTTGCATTTTTTAGTATCTCCTCCACAGTGCTTACACTCTGGAAGGTTACTTTCAGGGGCCTTGACTTATTTCTCTCATATTTCCCTAGCCTTTTGTGATCCTCTGTGTCTTTGTTACAGAAGTCCTCTGATACTTCCTTCCATATGCTCATTATATTTGTCATATCCTTTTTGTCTCTTGAAATCGTTTTTTATTTCTTCTTCATCTATACCACTTATTACTATAGATCTGTTGATGTCTGCTGAATCTTTGGCCATGTCTGGATTATTTTGCATTATTTTTTTCACTTCTATTTTTAATGCTCTGTTCTTCAGATCTTGTTTCTAAGTCTTTCTTTATTTTCACCATTTCAGCATACGTAGTTTCCACATCATTTTTGTAGCTTTGCATCGCTTCATTCACCTAGGTTATCTTCTCCTCAGTATCACTGCTATGATCTATCAGAGTGCTTGCCTGTCTTATTGTCTCTGTATCATTTCTGAACTCTTCCATAATACTCTCATGGTTGACAACTGTGCTTGCCATCCCACTGATCTTCCTTCTCAGTGAACCCACCTCAACTGACAGCTCATCTATTGTTGTGTCTTTCTTGTTTGCTTCCTTTACTAATTTTTCATTTTCCTCCTTGTGCATGTGTAATTGCTTCTTAATTTCATTCATTTCACTCTAAAATGTCTTCTCTAATCTGCGTACCTGTTCAACTACCTTGCTGTATGTCTCCATTTCAACCAGTTCCTGGTACAAATCATCATCCAGTTCTCTACCTTTATCCCTTTTCTTAACTCCTTCCAAATTCCTTTTACTAAAGATGGTGGTCATCTTGTGGTATTAAGAGAAAGAAAATTCTACTTACAAGTATGCAGTCCTTGCTACACGCAGCAGACACAACAGCTGATGAGCTTGATCAGCGCATTCCTGCACTAATTTGCTGTATTCTGTTATCTGAACAAAACTTTTACCTAAACTTCCTCTTTTATATTAGAACACCATTTACTTTGACCTAGTACAAAGCTTGACTCATATAACGATACTATTTAGGTATGGCCAGTTGTGGCCAAGATTGGCTGGCACGGTGTGTGTGTATTTACTTAATAGTGATATACAGGAAATGAGCTACGCTCGTGGGGTCCCGTCTCTTTTTCTCAGTAAGTCAAATTTAGAATTAAACTCATTTGAGTTTTTAGACTGGACGATCTCTTTGTCCAGGCTATTCCACAGGGCTATGCATCTATAAGGAAAGCTATATTTCTTGGTGTCCATCAAGCAGCTTGACTTCTTTAGTTTCATTCCATGTCCTCTTGTTACCCTCTCATCCCACACAAACAGATTTTCTCTGTCAATTTTATCTACTCCTATCATGGTCCTGAACACTGCAATCATGTCGCCCCTCTCTCTCCTTTCCTCTAAGGAGGGCAAATCCAGCCTTTCCAGCCTCCCTCTGTACAACAAATCTGCCAGACTGGGGACCATCTTGGTTGCTGTTCTTTATATTCTCTCAATCTTGGTTAATGTGCTTTTCAGGTGACAAACTATCCTGGACCAACACTCCCAAATCTTACTCTTCTCTCACTTCTCTAACTGGTTCATTACCCATCAAATAATTCAATGATGGCCTCAGTACTTTTACCCATTTCCAATATTTTACATTTCTTTGCGTTGAATTTCATTTCCCACATCCGGCTCCAATCATGTATCCTATCCAGATCCTCCTGTAGCATTTTACAGTCCTCTTCAACTTCTACCTTTCTCAAGATCTTTGCATCATCAGCAAACAGACTTGCGTAACTGTTCACTCCATCTACCATATCATTTACATAAATCAAGAACATTACTGGTGCCAACACCGAGCCCTGTGGGACACCACTTGTTACTTCCCTCCATCCAGATGTCCTGTCCTTTATTACTGTCCTCATTTGTCTGTCACTCAAAAAGTCTCTCATCCATTCCAGGAGGCTTCCATTCAGTTCTCCGATATGCTCTAATTTCCATATTAGTCTCTTGTGGGGTACCTTGTCGAAGGCCTTCTCCAGATCTAAATACACACAATCCACCCAACTGTCTCTCTCCTGTAGCACGTCAATCGCCCTTGAGTAAAAGCTCAACAAGTTGGAAACACATGACCTTCCAAATCTGAATCCAAACTGACTTTCAGTCAAAATATTTATCACTTCCAGATATTTTATCCATCTATCTCTCAGGATTCTCTCACACAATTTTGCGATCATGCTGGTTAGGGATAGTGGTCTATAATTCAGGGGTTCTTCCGTGTTTCCTCCCTTATAGATTGGCACCACATTTGCCCTCTTCCATTCCCGAGGCAGTTTCCCCTCTTCCAGGGAACACACAATTAAATCATGAATCTTATCCACCAGCTGTTCTCTGCATTCCTTCAGTACCCAATTACAAATTCCATCCGGTCCTGGGGCTTTCCTTACATCTTCAGTTTCCTGTAATTTATACACTTCCTGCACATCTACTTTTATATCTTTTATCACTACATTTCTAATCACTCCCTCTCCCTCCAAAAACTCCCTTTCCTTAGTGAAAACCGATTGGAAACATTTGTTCATTATTTCAGCTTGCATTACTGCATCCTTGTAGACCTCTCCTTCTACTTTCAGTTTGGTGATTCCTTCCCTTTGCTTTAATTTGCCATTAACAAATCTATAAAACAATTTGGGTTCATCCTTACTTTTGTCAATTATACCTTTTTCAAAGTTCCTTTCTTCCTCTCTATGTATTCTTGTATATTCATTTCTACTTCTTTTATATTCTTCCTTTGTTCTCTTATTACCTCTCTTTTTCCCTTTTTTCCATGCAAGGTCCCTCTCTTTTTTTGCTGTCATACTCCTTCTAATAAACCACTCCTTTTTCCTGTTTTCTTTCCCTCTTTCTCTTGGCACATATTTTTCCACTCCCAAATTATAGAGGTCTTGAAAGATATTCCACTTCTTCTGTATCTCTCGTTTCTCTGAATTTTCTCTAGCCTGCATTTTCCAAAAATTTTCTCAATTCTGCAAAGTTTGCTTTCCCAAAGTTGTATCTTCCTTGCCTATAAAGCTCATCTCTTGGCACCACGTTCCCTATTATCATCTGGAACTTAATGACCACATGATCACTTTTTCCTATAGGACACAGATATTTCAAAGATTCAAATACATCAGGTTCTTTGGATAGTAGGAAATCTGATCTTGCTGGTGTGTCATCACTTCGGAATCGTGTCTCTTCTTTCACCCGCTGCGTTATTACATTATTCACTGCTATATTTAACAATTTAGTGCCCCACGAATCTTCACTGCCTCCTGAGTCACACTCCTCCCAGTTCACCTCTTTACAATTAAAGTCACCCATTAGGATTATATTGTTGCTTTTCTCAATCACTTTCTGTAGATAACTAACCATGTCTGACAACATCTCCTGGTATTCATCGTCATTCCATGCGCTCATCTTAGGGGGAACATATAGTAGGCGCGGAAAGTGTTGACGCCATCTTAAAAAAAGAAAACATTCTTGTGGTTAGCAAGGAGAAACAAATAAATTAACACTCACCATTGAATTTAGTATTTACTGGCATTCCCCTTCACCTTTATTATCTTCTTAAGGCATCTGGGGAGACTGATGGCATAGTTTTGCAGAACAGATGGACTAAAACTGCTCCATAGCTGCTTGACTGCAGCCTCAAGTTTAGGCAAAGATGATGTGTCCATACTACGCAGCTGCCGCTTCATGTGCGCCCATAAATTCTCAATGGGATTGATATCTGGGCTGTTTCCGGGCCAATCTCGAATAAAGGGAACCTCACAGTCTGTTAGCCACTGTTTCACTGACTTTGCAACATGTGCAGGGGCAGAATCTTGCATAAATACTCTTGCCTTGGTTTTATCAAAAGAGTCTCTTAAAACATCACATAAGAGCTCCAAATAATTGTTCTGGTTCACTTTTTCATTTGCAGGTAGAATTACCAACCTACCAACACCATAATATGTAAAGCAGCCCCAAGCCATAAGTGAGGCTGGGTATTTAACAAACTTGGAAGTGTACTTAGGATCCAGCCGGTCACTGCCTGGTTTGCGGTACACCTGTGATGAAGGGGTACCAATGACAGTAAATGTTGACTCATCACTCCAAAGCACAGTTTTCCATTGCTCCTCACTCCAGGCAAGATATTTCTTACAAAAATTTACTCTCTTTTTCTTCTGAAGTGCAGTTAGCAGTGGTTTTTTACGAGCACAAAAACTCCTGTAGCCCAGATCGTCATGCAACAGCTGCTGCACACTTCTGACAGACACATCTGCCAGCAACTGTGGGTTCTTTTCTTTTAAATCCCATGCTGTTAGCCTTGGATCCTTGCTAACTTGCCTTGAGATCAGCTGACGGGTCCTGAAGGTTGTCTTACGAGGTCTCCCAGGCTTGGGAAGTGGAGTGGGAGGAATGGCCTCCCCACTGTCCTTGAACTGCTTCACCAGTCTCTGCACTGTCCTCAGTCTAACACCTGTTTGATTTGCAATAAATGGGAGTTTGTGGCCAGCTTTGTATAAAGTAATCACTTCCACACGTTTGTCCTTGCTTGTGGTTACTTTAGGCATGATGAGAATGTGCTAGGTAAGCAAATAACTGTGTTATTTGAGTCAAAACATGCCCTCGTGGTGCATCACACACAGAGACAATCCTCCTCCTGTGGCTGCCCAAACATTACTGAGCCTGCTCCTGTGGTGCCCAACCTATCAAGCAGGGTTGCCAGCTCCTGCTGAAAAAGCGTCAGCTCATTTCGCATCACAGGGGAGGGTAGTATTGACCCTACTTCACTTAACGCGAAGAAGAATGACGTCGGCAAAAAAAGTCAATACTTTCCGCGCCTACTGTATACCAATGCCATACCTCTCTTACCATTCTCCCCAGTTTCTAATTTCATATTTATCACTTCGGCCCTGCCCTCTGCCATTTCCACAGTATCTACATTTATGTTGTCGTTCACTTGTATCACCACTCCTCCTCCCATTTTTCTTTTCTGTCTCTTCTCCATAATTTGTATTTCCCATCTCCCATATGAATATCAATATCTTCTTTCAATTTAGTCTCTACAAAGCACATAACATCAGGTTCAAGTAACCTCAAAAATCATTGATTTCTAACCTTGCCGATATTAGTCCATTAATGTTTGTGTACGCCACTTTCAAACTTTTTTCATCGTTTTTTATACTCTATTTTTTCCTTCCCTCCGTCGGTACCACTTTCTCAATTTCTGATCCATAACTCTCCAACAGAACGCTGTCTTGTCTTCCTCTGTTCGCTGTTCATTTTTTATCTTTGCTTCCTTTACTAACTCCTTTAATTTAGCTTTCTTCTTCATTTGCATCTCTCCTTATCCAAGCATTTTAAAATCCATCTTTCTCTGACAATTTCCACGTTCTATTTATGATTTCATTGACCATTACCTGGGACTTAAACTTTACCTTCAATGGCCTTGCCCCATCTTCCTCGCACTTTTGTAACCTAAACACTTCTTCAGTCTCTTCTTGGGCTTCATTGTTACCCTCCATAACCACTGATATTATTTCTTCAGCCTTGCTCAGTTCTTCTCTTTCTCTTTCGGATCTTACTGTCATACGTTGTTTGTTTATTCCTGAGATTATCACACATTTTTTCTCGTCTGCTACATCCGTGACCAAAGATTCTCGACATCTTAGTACCCTAACCACTTCCTTCTCCACTTTTGTGTGAGTGTGTGTGCCTGTGTGTGTGTGCACATATTTACTTATCTGTATTTACCTATTTGTAGTATACAGGAATTAAGCAAAGCTCATGTTGTCCTGTCTCCATACCTACATTTATCTAGTCTAGTTTTAAACACATAAATGTTTTTAGCCTGCACCACCTATTTGTCTACGTCATTCCAAAAACTTATGCATCTATTTGGGAAACTGAACCTTTTAAGATCATTAAGACATCTACTTTTCCTCAATTTGAAGTCATGACCTCTTGTTCTTCCATCAACCAACACAAAAGGATCCTCTCTATCCACCCTTTCCAATTCTCTTACATTTCTAAATATTGTGATCAAGTCACCTCTTTCCCTTGTCTCATGCAGTGATGGTAACTTCAGTTTTTCCAGTCTCTCCACATAGTTCAGGTCCCTTAAGCATGGTATCATCCTCGCTGCCATTCGTTGAACCCTCTCTAGTTTATCAATACGCTTCTTCAAATAAGGTGACCATCGCACAGCTGCATAATCTAGTCTTGGTCTTATTATGGTCACTATCAACTCCCTCAGCATTTCCTTGTTCATATAATTAAAAGCCACTCTCAAGTTGGTCAGTAATCCTTAAGTTCCTCCAATGATTTTGTTTATATGCTATTCTGGTGACAAGTCATCCTGAATAATCACTCCCAAGTCTTTCTCACCTTATCTTTTACTAATCATCTCATTGCCCATTTTATATGTCCAGTGTGATCTTTTTTCACTCATTCCCATTTCTAATGCATGACACTTCTTGGCATTAAAATCCATTTTCGAAGTCTGGCTCCAGCTGTAGAGTCTGTTCAAGTCCTCCTGCAGTTTTTACAACTATCAATACATTTAATATGCTTTATGATTTTAGCATCATCTGCAAACATTCTCATGCAACTATTCAAACCCTCTGGCAAATCATTTACATACATCAAAAACATTACTGGGGATAAGACAGAGCCATGCAGTACTCCACTAGTCGCATTTCTCCACTGTGAAACCTTGTCTCTTACAACTGTTCTCATCTGCCTTCCTATTAAATAATCTCCCATCCACTTTAATAGTTTCCCATGCACCCCTCCAAATGTCTTCAACTTCCACAGTGGTCTCCTATAGGGTACCCTGTCAAATGCTTTCTTGAGATCAAGATAGACACAATCTGCCCATTCCTCTCTCTCTTGTATGACATCTATTACCCTACTGTACAAACTTAACAGGTTAGTAACACATGATCTTCCTTCCCTAAAACCAAACAATCTTGGTGTTATCACTTCATTTTCTTCTAAATGGTTTATCCATATGTTTCTAATAATTTTCTCACAGATTAAACAAACTATACTAGTAAGTGATACGTGTCTGTAATTGAGTGGTTCTTCCCTATCTCCACCCTTGAAGACTGGCACAATACTTGCTCTTTTCCAAACTTTAGGTAACTGTCCATTTTTCAGTGAGGTCTTGATGATGACATCACTAACTGGTCGGCACATTCCTTCAGGATCCATTGAGCCACACCATCTGGTCCCACTGCTTTTCTCACATCCAAATCCGTCATCAGTTGTAGCACTTCATTCACGTCAACTGTAATTTCTGTCATTCCCGTCAGCCTGGGTTCCATTTCAGGCTCCCTAAATTCCTCCTCCATATATAGACTGACGCAGCATGTTGTTCATTATTTCACACAATTCTTCTTCTCTTTCGTAAGTTTCACCTCCATCCCTCAATCGTATTATACTGTCCTTAACTTTCATTTTACCATTTACAAACCTATAAAATAGTTTTGGCTCTTCTTTACATTTAGTTACAATATCTTTTTCGTATTTCCTTGCTTCTTCTCTCCGCACCCTTACATATTCATTTCTTACCTGCTTGTACTCCTCCTAAGCCCTTTCACTATCCCTTCTTCTCACTTTTTTTCCATGCTTTTTTTCTTGTTTCGTGTGCCATTCTACATCTATTGTTAAACCATTCTTTCTTCCTTTCCGTAGCTGTGGAAAATTTTGGGACATATTACTAACTCCTGTTTTATATACTTCTATTAAAACTCATTTTTCTCATCAACATTTGTGATTGTATTATTTTACTCCAGTCTACATTTTGGAAAAAGTTCCTCCGGGAAGCAAAGCCTGCCTTCCCATAATTATATCTATTTTCTCTGTTTTTCATCTCTTTTTCCTTCCCTCCTCCTGCCACTTCCACCTCAATAACCAAATGATCACTTTTACCAAAGGGGCATTAGTAGGTTATGTTCCTTACATCATTTGGGTCCTTTATGAATACAAGGTCGAGCTTTGATGGTTCGTCATCACCCTTAATTCCTGTACTTAATTACAGTCAACCCTCGATCCTACAGACCCCGAATCAATAGATATCGGAAGCAACGGACAATATCTGCTGGCAGAGAATCACTCCAAACACCGGTCATTTTTTAATTTCATTATAGGCACACTCACGATCAGTAATTTCTGCTCAGTGGTGCCCCCTTTGTACCCCTGTATACCCAGGAAAGATGGGACGGGGTGACGAAACGAGCTACCCCATATCCCAACCCTTCCTCATACCCCTACCCCACCCAAGCCCCCACTCGTCACTCTTAACTGGCAGTTACATCTCAAGCTAACCCCACACATTACACTCATAGTGGCATTACTAATCGTTCATTTCATTGTTCATCGTTCATTTTTGAAGGCTCCAACATGCTTGCATGTGTCGGCCTTGGTCACCTAATGGCGGCTCTCCATGCTGCTCGATCTCTGGCAGCCTCCCTATTCAGTCCCTTAACCCTTAAGTCACATTTAATGACCTCATCCCATGTCTTTCTCGGTCTACCCCTCCCAACCCCTCCCCCAATATTAACAC
>JAGKTI010017925.1:0-18114 GCA_018397915.1 Birgus latro
TCAACGTTGTTGCAAAAAAAGTGCTACACCATCCTTCTTTCTGATGGCTCTACATCACATGCCACCATATTCAAGGTTAATATGAATGACAGAAAGTAAGTGGAAATTATGGTAGTGTGACCAAAGCTACTCCAAAAGCAGTGTTGTAGCACGAAGAGAGAGATCATCTCCACATACCAACTGGTCTAGGGGCTGAATATTTGACTGCCCAGTGATTTTGAACTTCGACAGATTGCTCTCAAAAACTTATAACTTCACTCTTGCCTAACCCCCAACCATCCCATCGACTTTGGTTCACATCAGATAAAAACTGCTTGTGCTGAATTTCCCAGTGACTGGCTTTTCTCTACCTCTGTGGCCGTGACTTTTGAATATATTTATAATAAACTGAATCTATCTTTGTTTTATCCTGAAGTCTTTCAAAAAGTTTAGCAGACATCGAATAAAACCTGTTTAAGTTAGTCTTGCCATGAACTTTGACCATTTTCAAGCCGAAATGGAAAAAGCCATCCCTTTGGGCCATCCTCAGCCCATTCACCACGTTTCATCCAAGTCACAGCTAAACCATTTTAATTATCGGGTTAACACACAGATCCATGGGTCAGAATTTGACCTTGTCAGGTGACCTTGGCCTCTGACTGTTTTCAAATCAGATTTTATTTTTCTGGTGAAACCTTTCAGTTTGTCTCTAACCAGATAAATCTGCTTGACCTGAACTTGACATGTGATCTTGGTTTTAATCTTTCTCTTTTATTTAGATCTTTATCTGGCTGTTTTCATGTTTGATTCTCATTATTTAAGCCTAACTCTCAACCACCCCCCCCCCCCAAAAAAAAAAGGTTGGTCTTCTATCTATCTATCTATTGCCAGACACCATAATCCCGCAAGGGGTGGCCATTTGACTTTGAGTTATTTATTTTACGGGGAGGGGCACTAACCCTCCACCAACCCACTTGTTGACACGTAGGGAGCACGTATGGTTTTGTTATATGGTTACCACCCAGCGTTGTAAATGGTTTCTTGGCTTACAGGAAACTATTTGGCTTGTCACTCAGTGTAATGCCACCTGTAAAAGAAAGAAAAGCAGTAAGAAGTGACAGGAAATATGGGAGAAATAGGAAGAAAGGAGGGCAGGCACAGAAAAAGAATGATAAAGGCTAAGGAAGAAGTAGGCAGTACTACATCAAGTGAGTGGATGATGGTCGCCACCACCTACCATAGAGGTTGGTCTTAATCAGATAAAAACTTAAAGCTGACATTCCCAATTGACCCTGACATTTTCATCTACAGTATTACTGTTGTTTTTGCATAATCAGGTTATTGCGGCCAAGGGGCCACATAGTAACAGGACCCTGACGCCAAGTATTATGTGAAAGGGAACTCGTGTCTCGCCTGGCACGCTGTGTTGTTACATAGATACACTGGAATTTGCAATACAGGCGTTATCATCCACCAAAGTGTGGATGTCTCACGAGAATGATATCTAAATGGATGTCTGTGAGTAGATAACTGCATATATCAATCAGGAACTGTCCCTGAGGCAGTAAGTCCCTGACTGAGGGACACTCAAGGCAGTAATGCTGAAGGTTGTTGGCATAAGTTTGCAGGAGAGGTGAGGCACGTCCCCTGCCTCAGAGACTAGCCAGACAGGGCGATATCCTAGCCAAAGTCGAGCAGACACAACATTGTGCCTGTAATCCATAAGTCACTGTCGACCATACTTGGGAGGAGATAGACAGAAGTTGTTGTAGTGCTAAATGGACACATTCTGAGTCCACTCAGCATTCCTGCGATGCAGTGTAGCGAGAAGCGTGGCTGAATGTATCTTCTTTTATTAGCAGAGGAGGGAGCATGTGGCATCGTCAGGTAGAGGCAGTTCACAGGCATTTTTCGCGAGGTCAGCAGTGCCATTTGACGCAGTTCTGACATGCAAAGGATTTTTCAACAAAAACTGCATGGTAGGGGAATTTTCTTGAGCTGAAACTAACTAATGTAAGATTGTTGAACTAAGATTTGGCATGTGGGTTTGGGAAACGAGATGGCTTGAAGGGCAGAAAGTCACAGATAACAACACCATTCAGTCTTCATTGAGAGAGGAGACTAACTGCATGCAAGAGTCCCTGTAGCTCCCAGTAGGTAGAGTTAGACAAGTTCAGTAGTCTGCTGCCATCCCAGCCTCCCTCTGGTGAGTCTAGATAGGGTAAGTAGATGGCACATCCATTACTCCCATCTGTTTGCAGGGAACAGCCGATATGGGTACAATGCGTGGCAGGAATTGAGGAAGACACTCTTGCAATGGTCTCCAGAGCTAGTTGTTTCTGTAGGAGTGGGAGGTCTGCTTTGGAGGTAGGAATAAAGCAGACTTTGAGATAAGGAATCCTCCAGGGAGGTGGACCATAATCCACTTCTGCCACGGGAACATTAATATAAAGTCTTTTTTGGATGGAACAAGCTGTATTAACGAGTGTTCAAACATAGGAATAGTGAGGGGCAAAATGGAGAGTGAAGGCATTTGACGGTGAAGTACGATTGATTGACTGATTGACAGAACACATGGCACCACAACAGCAAGGCCGTATGGCGCCGTATAAGAAAAAATATAGGCAACAGAAACATAAAAACATTAAAAAGCAAAACTCCATATTAAAAACTAGACATCAAAGTAAAAACAATGCAATCATAAAAGGTGGAGGTGGCCAGCCTCGTTCAGAAATAAAAACACATCGTCTCCAGGGTTACCAGGCTTTCCTCCAAGCATCGAAGAGAGACAGTATACACCACCCTCCCCTCGGTGCCTCATTAGCAGCCTCCGACGTAAGTCATCACAGAATTGCTACGTGCCTCCACACATGAGGAACTCATGTGTGAGTTTGGTACGTCAAATGCGAAGGCGAGCCAGACGTCTCTAACTTACGACGCATTGTAGAGCAAACTCTCTGAAAAACGAACTTGGTGACTTCCTTTAGCTTGTCGACAGGAATGCTGTCCCACCGCAACTGACAAGCATGAACGGCATACAATAGTGGAGCGTGTAAATCAGTAGCAGGTAGAGGACAAGGAGCACGCACAGGTCGCAAAGCCACAGCCTTAGCAAGTGCATCTGCCCTTTCATTACCCATGACACCAACATGTGCAGGAACCAAGCAGAAATCCACTCTCTTCCCCTGGTTACAAATGAGGATCAAGCACTCCAAAACAGCTAAAATTATAGTATAGGAAGAGTTAACCCGTCACATCCCGACCGATTTCCCACCTCCGATACCCCTCAGTCCTGAGCAATTTTGGGATTTTTTTTTTTTGCTCAAACCTTCGCTTTTGGTGAGAAACATCGCGAATTCATAGAGAAATCGCCATCCTGAGGCTATAAATGGTGCTACGGCTGATGAGTCAGCCTTACGTTTTCCCTCTTTCTCAGAGTACCTGGCTAAAGAAAAAGATCTATGGAAGGGTTAACTAATTCAAGCTATTTTAAATACGCATTTATTTATGTATTTGGTACGAATATATGTGTAGTACAAGACTATATTGGTTTTCACACATTTATATAGGCAATAGAAGCATTGTTCAGTCACCAAACACATCCACATATGGCACCTTCATTTATGACATTCCCACCTCCTCACTTCTGTTTGTTTCTTGCTCTAGCTTCTTTATTTCTTTGTCCTCAACCTCAGGAATCACTTTCACACTGAATTTCGTCATTGGAGGGACCGTGGGGCAACATACCTTTACTGACCAGGTTACTGCTAACAGGTGAATTGCCCATTGTAGGGGAGAGGGGGTAGAGGGGGTTAGGTGGGGCCAGGCAGTATCCCTGCTTGACAGCAGGTAGAGGAAGGTCTCCCACATATGCCTACCAAAAATAACCCATGAAATTTGAAAATTGTGCAAATTATGACCCTTGCAATTGCGCGACATACCCATACGTCCATGGGACTAGTTGTGACACAATGTTGTGACGTACCCATACGTCTATGGGTCTAGTTGTGACAAAATGTTGAGACGTACCCATACATCGATGGGATGCCTCGGGTTAAAAGAGTCCAGGGCCCCTTCAGAATCGCTGAAAATAGTAAAATAATTGCCATGGAGAACAAACACCAACTTCAGGGCTAAAACGATAGCTGACAACTCTGCAGTAAAAACTGAGGCAACCAAAGCAAGACTACCTCTATGGCTAAAATTTGGAAACACAACCCCAAAACCAACACCAGAGGCGGACTTAGAGCCCTCAGTATACACAGGCACAGAACTGCCATGACTACCAGAATGTTCTAAGAATAACTGTAAAAGAGATTGAGGAGTGACAGAATCCTTTGAGCCTGCAAAAACCCTGCAGAAAGTTACCCTGGGCAAGATCAATGGCACAGCCCTCGGGATCCGAACAGGACTGACAGGTACTGCCAACAAACCAAACTCCT
This sequence comes from Birgus latro, assembly GCA_018397915.1. NCBI lineage: Eukaryota > Metazoa > Arthropoda > Malacostraca > Decapoda > Coenobitidae > Birgus > Birgus latro. The sequence continues at coordinate 4,422 of JAGKTI010017925.1, forward strand.
CCATGATATTCCAAACCCTATAGCCAAATGGACGAGGCATGTGAGGATGTTTATTATAATGCAAAACACAAGACTGTTGCATCACACACTCACAGACAAGTGAGTCTGGAAGGCGACGAATCCAGAGCCAGCACCGTGTTGCAACAGACTGACAAAGTAGATCTGATGGGGGCACACCGGCTTCCAACAAAAAGCTGGGAATCAGAGACGTCCAAAAAGCCTCAGTTCCAAGACGAAGATCAGCATGACAGACAGCATGTAGAGCTTTTAGTCTGGACTCTGTGGCAGAGGAGTAGACCTTGCAGCCATATGACAGCTTGGAGGTTAAAAAAATCTGAAACAAATGCAAGAGTGTCCTACGATCAGAACAGCAAAAGGTAATCATTTTTTTTTTAATGCAAGGAAGAAGGAACCAAAGGCCCCTGCTCATTGTTCCTTCCAAGAAAAAAATACAAAAACAATACAAAAGAGAGCCAAATTCAAGATCCAATCATTTCAAGATGCCTGGACACACTGCGTTCGAAAGACTGGAAATCACAGGAAGCAGGAATTATAGACAGTGGGAGACAGTTCCAGCATTGACATGTTGCATAAATGAAGGACTGGGAGTAACGGTTAACTCTTGCATTAGCGAGCTGGACAGAAAAGGGATGAGTCTGTTGCTTGACTGGTGCTATGCGCCCGTCGTAAAGGTGGAGGGATGCAAGCAGGCACTTCGGAGGAGCAGTGACCATTGAAGTAGCGATAGAAAAGAGATAAAGATGCAACAATGCGGTGGAGAGACAGAGGTTGAAGTGAGTCGGTGAGAGGAGGAGAATTAATGAGACGAAAAGCCTTTGACTCCACCCTATTAAGAGGAGTTTTATGTGGGGAGCCTCCCCACACAGGAGAGTTGCACTCTACAGAGGGGCGAATAAAACCCGTGTATAAAGTCAATAACTGTGCAGGGGTAAAGAAGGTACGGAGTCGGCTCAGCACAACTAATCTACTGGAAACAGATTTAACAAGAGATGTAAAATGATCTTTCCAAGATAAGTCCCGAGTGAATGAAAACCCAAGTATGTTCAAGGATGATGCGGGGTTAAGCTGGATATTATTAAATATTAGTCGGTATTCCTGTGGAAGATTTTGTCAGGTTTGGTGTAAGAACTGAGTCTTTGATGCATTAAAAACAAGATTACAAGATATTGGACAACAAGGCATGGGATAGAACCCTCATTAGATTGACAGCCTTCATACACGATGCTTTAAGATTTGCCAAGTGTGAAACCCAAGTCAAACGGCAGTCAAATATTAGGTCCAAGAATTTCGTCTCTGCCACACAACGGAGTCTCCTGCCACAAAGCTGGAGATCAGGGTCTGGGTGTAACCCTCTCATCCTACAAAAGTGCATAGCCACAGTCTTAGAAGGGGAAAACCGAAAACCTTTGGAAGTGGCCCAGGCAGAAATCTTGTCCAAGACATGTTGCATATGCTGCTCAATAGCAGACATGCAGGAGCCAGAAAATCACATAGCTAAGTCATCCACATAAAGTGATGAGGATACCCCAGCAAGCACAGTGTCAAGAATACCATTGATGGCCACTGCAAACAGGGAAACACTTAAGACACTCCCCTGTGGGACACTGGCACGGTGGCACACAGAGGGTGAAACCCACACGGACCCGAAACACACAATCAGTCAAGAAGTCTCCAAGCAACATAGGCAGACGACCATGTAAACCAAAGGCAAGAAGTTGTTGGAGGATACCATGGTGCCAGGCAGTATCATAAGCCTTCTCAGTGTCGAAGAACACAGTCACAAGATGTTGCTTACAGGCTAAGGCTTCACAGATTGATGCCTCGAGCCTGATAAGGTTGTCCGAAGTACACAGTAACTTACGGAAGCCACTCTGCCAAGTAGAGAGAAAGCAACCCTTCTCCAGAAACCACACAAGCCTGACATTGACCATTTTTCAAATAGCTTGCACATGCACGATATTAGACTAATAGGGCGATAGTTGGAGACATGGGAATGGTCCTTACCATGCTTGGGAATGGGAAGGACAATACCCAACATCTAACTCTTAGGAATGGAGCCCTCACTCCAAACCCTGTTCAGAAGGTAAAATAAAAACTGTACTGAGTCAGTCGGCATATGACAGGGCAGAGAGTATGGAATGTCATCAGCCCCAGGAGCAGCGTCACCACGCTCCTAGAGGGCAGCACGAGGCTCATGGAGGATGAAGTCTAAATTATAAGGCTCTCCGCCACGAGAGCAAAAGTCAAGACCCAGCCTCTCCTAATTTCTACGAAAGCTAACACATGGCTCAAAAGAATCCTTTTTTGAGACAGCACAAAACTGATTTGCAAAAACAGAGGCTACTGCATCTGGTGCAGACAAGATTTCCGTGAAGTCGCAAAACTGGTTTGAAGGGGGGTAAGAACCTGCCTGAAATATTCCACAGCTTTTTCCACACCATAGGCATTGGAGCAAAGGATGTAACTGTAGAAACATACGACCTCCCAAAGTTGCAGCAAGCATTCTTCATGACCCATCGAAAGGGAGCACGTGCTTTGAGAAACTGGATTTTAAGAAAAACATCACGTTTTGCAAAATACTGACAGGCAGCCGCCTTGTAAGCTCCTTCTGCTAAAAAGCAGTCATCATTCCACCATGGCACAGGTCTCTGGGAAAAAATACCAGAAGTCCGTGGGATGGGATGGACCTCTTCGGAGAAAAGAGTCTTAGTAAAATAACATTCAGCATCGTCAATAGTTGAAAAATCAGTAACCTTGTAGGCAAATACACACAGTTCCTCAAAGAGAGACGAATCAGCCCTATCCAGACACCAGCGTGGCATATGGGCTGCAGGAACAGAGCGAGTAGACTGGACCAACACAGGATAATGGTCACTACCAGGCAGATCATCCAAAAACTTCCCAAAAAATCAAGAGCACAGTCAGAGGAGATTGTGAGATCAATGACAGAATACGAGCCAGTCTGAAAATGAAAATGGGTCGGCCTTCCATCGTTTAGGACAACCAGATCTAAATCCCCAACCAAAGAGGTAAGCAGATCACCCTGGTGATTTGAAAGTGAGTCACCCCACAAAGAATGGCAGCCATAAAGGTCACCAAGGAGTAGAAAAGGGGGTGAAAGTTGACTGATAAAGGTTTCCAGATCAGTATGCATAACAGGAACGGAAGGTGGAAGGTACAAACAACAGATGGTATAGCGCCTCCCAATGTGCATCTGTACTGCTAGAACTTGAAGGGGAGACTGTACTGTAATGGAAATAAAGGGGACACCAGATTGGCACAAAATGGCACATCCAACATTGTGACTGACAGGAGGAGATGCATGGAAGACTTCATACCCCCTGATGGAAACGGTCTGTCCCCCACCATTGTCTCCTGGAGACAGACACGGTGCAAGCTAAGAGCAGAAAGTAATAACTGCAATTCCCCCCAACTTGCCATGGCACCTCTACAATTCCATTGAAGACAAATTGGTACTGACTGAGCCATAATGATTAGTATTAAATATTATGAACTGAAAAACACCAAGGCTATGTAGCAACCTCTTTGGGAAAGGTGTGAAAGCCCTTCTTCCTAGGCATGGAGCTCTGCCTTACCAACAGTGGAGACAATGAGGATTTAGAGTGTCCATGGGTGAAAGGACCCTTACCCCGAGACAAGTCTTGCCCATCATCAGAATGAGCCCGAGACACAGAGACCTTCCTGGAAGACCCACTCGCCCCGGTTGCACCCCCACATGGGGGTCCGGCTTACACCTCGGGGCCCACCGGACCCTCCCCAACCATATCAATCAAAGGTCAGCTGCCGGGTGACGGATCAGAGGGAGTAAGCGACCGAGCCCTTTGAGTATCTAAAGACCCAGACCCCGCCACACCTGAGCAAGAGGCAGGGACTGGAATCCTAGAAAGACCATCACGAACACCCACCGACTTAGACGCCACCACTGCCCTAGTTGCTGAGCGAAGAGTCCCCTCAGAATCCTCATGTGGCACATAAGTTTGAACCTAAGAAGGAGGGGAATCATCCAGACTCCTCACTCCTCACCCGTTTGAGGTTGGCAGACGCAACCTTCATCTCTACAAAGGAACTTAAGGACACACTGGAAACTGTAGAGGCACACTGTAGGAAAGGCTGGACACCAGTAGCAGAGCGAGCAGATGGTACAGGAGCAGCAGTCAGCACGAGAGTAGCAGCTGATACAGGAGTAGCAGCCTGTACAGGAGTAACAGCTGGTTCAGGAGCAACAGCCGGATGATATGCAGACTGCAAAGGAACCGGAGACTCAGGGAGACCACGAGGAGGAGTAGTAGGACGTCTGGTATTGGACAATGGATGAGGAGAAAAGTCAGTGAGAGGAGCAGGAGTCCCACAACGGTGCACAGCAGGCTTTGACCTAGAAAGAATAGAAGTAAAGAACACAGCAGGGCGGACATACATAGACATGACACGGTCCTTAGCTTCAGTAAAACTCAGCATCTCCATGACTTTGAGAGACAAAATTTCATGTTCCATTTTGTAACGATCACAAGTTTGAGAAGAAACAGCGTGTTTACCACCACAATTGACACAAGATACAGGACCAGGGCATTCCACGTCCTCATGAACATCTAAACCACACGACGTGCAGACTGCTGGAAGGCCCAGGGCAAGGCGCCTACAAGTTCGGCCAGTATGACCCAAACACTGACAATGGAAACATCTACGAGGCATAGGGACATTGGATCTAACTCTGTAACAGTACCATGCAGCATTAAGAACAGCATGGAGGCTCAATGAATCAAAACTCACAATCAAGGATGGAGTTGGCACAAGGCCACCATTTATCTTCTTCTTAATCCTCTCAACCTTTATTACATTCTGGGCGGACAACTCTTCAACAAGGCGTGCCTGATCATAAATCAATAGTTCTTTAGAACAGACAATGACACGAGAATAATCCAATGAAGCATGGGGGGAGCATGTAACTGACTGACCAGAAAGCATGGATAAAGCTAGAACAGTCACACTCCAAGAAGGGTCAGACACCTCTGCCAACAAACTCCCATCAGCCTGTGGAACCACTTTAGGGGCCGCAGCACAAGCAGCGACCAGTTCTCGATATGTTCGAAAAATACAGTATCGGACTTTCTGAGGTCTACCCCAGCAGGGCCACGAATAACTATGAACTTGACAAAAGGTGCGGGACAAGGAACAATAAAAAAGTTATCCAAACCTCTAACATGGGGGCCCAGCAGGCCGGATACACTCCTTGACCTGTGACCCCTGATACAAGAGCCACCGGACCGGGGAGCCAAGGCAAGGGAGGCCGAATCCCCCATGTAGCCACGAGGAACCTGGAAGGGCTCCAGAGTGGCCACAAATGAAGGCAGAGAAGACGCGCTGAGGTCTGGCAGAGACAGGTCGGGGCACATTACTGTTTTCCACAACAATAAACACAAAAACTTCATTCTCCCATGCCCCCACCCACCACAGAGCCCAAAAAGGGGAGGCCATACGCCACAGACGACCTCAGGGGTAGCAGAGGAGTATATGCGAGTAACTACCTAGGGGCCAGGGCAAGGGTGACCACAGGATGGAACGAGCCGCCAGGCCCCCCAGTGCCCATTTGACCCTAGCCAATGCATGACCAACCGATTGACCTGGTCGGGCCCAACCAGGCCACCCATCTATCCAGAATAAGGGACCAAAGAGGTGTATTGCTAGCTGCAGGGCTCATGCAGTATCGCTCAATCCCCTAGGACTCCCGTCTCCCAGCATTACAGGACGCCACACACGGCAAACACTTTTGGAGGTAACAATCCTGCCCTAGAAGGCAAATGGGCAGGCACTAACATCACCAGCAGGCCTCCTTCACCAGTGATGTAGGGGGAGCTTGGTCCACGAGGCCGACAAATGCCGAACCTTACAAAGGTAGGCACACTTCCAAAGTAGGTGGCTCCGCCAATCAGGCTTCAAGCCCTGCCACCACGTCACAATGACCCCCCGCAGCAGGGTGGTGAAGTAAGAGACAATGGCGTTTATTCATTCAGTAAGGGGGGGAACACTGAGTTGAGTTTGCATGTCGACTATGCTACTGGAAAAATGACAGCCCAGGATGTATCTCATTACTTTGATCTGAAAATTTTCAGTGAGTTCTAAGGATGACTTCGGGAGATGACTGACAGCAGGAGAGGGGTAATTGACAATTAACCATATGAATACATGCATTGTTGGTGAGCCACTTGAAGGGAGTTAAGTGCTGCTGCAGCCGATCAAGGAGGTCTCGGACAACGGGATGAACACGTTGCCTGACAGGTATGGTTGTGGTAATTTGTACAGGTACATCCAAGCAGAGATACTACCTGCACAGGGGAATGACTATTTCCTACAGTGAATTCTGGAAGCATTCTTGGGTTGTGAGGAGAAGAGATTCTTTTTTTTTTCTCGGGAGAGGATGAAGCCACATGTGAAAGACGACTGACACAGTGACTGAAGGAAGCGTTGAAGATCTTCGGGTGAGCTGGAGTGAATGCAGAGATCATCAGCATAACAGGTAACAGTGGCTCCGGATATGTTGGGGAGAAGAGAGGGTAATTGGTGCATAAGGACATTAAGAAGAAACGGGTTCAGAGCAACGCCTTGCAGAGTGCTGACTTCGATGGCCTTGGAGGAGCTACACGCTCTATTAAAAAGGAAATGCGAGGCTCTGTTAAAAATGTAACCCTGTATCCATCCCAAGAGGTTTTCTTGGACACCAAATTCCACCAGCTGATCAAGGATGATGCCTGTGTTGGCAACATCAAAGTCAATTTAATATCAGTGAGTGCTACAACACTGGTAGGACAGAGGAGGGTACAGAGTTCCATTAGAGAGTAATGTGTATTTCTTTGTGGCAGAAAACCATACAGTCTGGGTGAGAGTTTGTCTTCCAGCCGAAATATGAGACGGGAAAGTAAGATGCTTTTGAGCACATTGCTGAAGAACCAATGGAAGGAAATATATCTAATTTTGTCAGTACCAGGTTTCAGAATGGGCACAATGGCGCTTGAGGTCCAGGCATTAAGCACATTTCCCTCACAGAAGCCACGATTGTAGAGCTGTAGCAGGGGGCTCGCTGGGACTCTCATGAGTTGGCGAAGGACAGGGTAAGTAATGCCACCATCCCAGGGGGCTGTTGCCTTACTCCTAATGAGAACACGTTGCAATTCGTCCTCAGTTATCAGCACGTCAGCTTCTTCATCTGCCTTCAGTAATGCAGCCATCAAACAGAGAGTGCGGGCATTTTGCTGGGAGGAAAGCGCATGTTGAATATGTGCAGGAAGGTTGTGTGCTTGTGATTATTCGAACCATGTATTAATAAACTCTTGTGCATACTCAGCTGGGCTGTGGTGGAGTGCACTGGAGGGATTTTTCCTGACAACCTTGTTTATTAGATGTGATATGGATCCAACTCTCGTCTGATGGTTGAAGCTATTTGTGAACTTCCGCAAGGTTTCAGTATGGATGCATTCCTGGAGAGCAATTACATTGTCTCCTCACGTCTGGCTCTATTCCAGATGGTCAAGTGTTGGTTGCCTCTGGAAAGAGAGATCATCTTCCACCACCTTACTTTCTGCTTGGAAGATATGCGATCAAGTGTACAAGTGTGAGCTTCAGGGCGACTTTTAATGTGTGGTCTTGGAACAAACCAGTATGGAAGTTATGTTTGGAGTTTGCCAAGGAGGAATATAAGTTGTCAGGTGACTGTAAATCAAATGTGGGGAGGAGGCTGGTAATGAATGAGATGTAAGTAGGGCAGTACTTAGGAGATGTGGTAATCTAAGTGCAAGTGGGAGGAGGGGAAGGTCCAGCAGGGAGGGAATAGTGGAGGCTGAGGGCAATGTGGTCTGAGAAAAGGGTAGGGATGGAAGAGCACCTGACGTGAGATGGCACTAGCCTGATGTTATGACGACTGTGATCAAGAGTGCTGCCATGAGTGTGCATGGCTCCATCAGCGTCCCAGTGAATGATTTGGTAGCAGTGGATGTATTCAAAGAGAGGAAGCCCATTGCGATTTGGAGTACGAGAGCAGTCACCCAGAGCAGGATGTTGAAGCATTCAAGTCACAAATGTAGATCACACCACGAATTGTAGGAGTAGGGAGGGCAGGGAGATTAGTCCTCCCAGGGGTAGAATAGACGTTACGTAAGCGGATCCTACCATCGCCCACTGTGACTTCAAAATGCTGAAAGGTCATATCATCACATACAGAGCAGTGGAGAAGTTGATGTGGTATGGAGGAATGAATGTAAGTAATGAGACAATTCCTGGCAGGGTAAGCCTACGAAATGTAGCCAGTGAGTGAGGGAGCCTCTTCACCAGGTAGCAGTCAGCCAACAATAGCTTCTTGAATGAACATAAAATGCGGGTGATGGCGACACACATAGCTTTTATGTGCAGCAAGCTTCAAATGTCTTCTGACTCCACAGGCATTCCAAGGGATAATATGAAGTGCCATTCGGTTACCAAATTTTACATTTAAGTCTGGGAGTTAGGGAGGGATGAAGAGGTAGCATGAACACTTCTTTGTTGTGTGGTATGTGAGGAGTCCTTTGTTGATAGATCACTGATCCTATCAAGGCGAGTGGCAATAGCATCCAGCTTCTCTGTGAGGGTGATGACAGTAGTGATGATAACCTGGTGAAACTCAACAAGAGAAGCAAGTGCGCTTTCAGTGCTGGTAGGCTGATTGATTTGGCCATTGATGTGTGCCTCACTGGCATCAAAACATGCTTTAAATGCTGTGCACCAAGACATCAGAGGGGCAATGGCTTCACGGAGGGCAAGTACTTGTGCAGAATCAGGAGTGAAAGAAGAGGCAGGTGAGGTGGTAGCATCTGCTGCTGCTGCTGCTGCTGCTGCTGGTGGTAGTGTGTGTGTAAGAGTTTGTGACAGGGTCTGGGCATTTCGTACAACCATGCCACACATTAATTCCTGGCTTATAACAACAAGGACATCTCCACTGCAAGGTGACTGGTGCATGTAGGGGTAGTGGTTCCGAAGTAGAAGTGGTAGAAGCAATGGTGGGTAGTGATGGGGTGTAATATGGGCAAAGCCGGGAGGCATGGCTGGCAGCACATCGTGCACACTTCTCCAAGGCAGGGCAATAGCATGATATATATCCGATTCCCCAGCATTTGAAGCACCAAAACTGTTTGTCCTTCATTCTGCATATCTCACAGATGGGGGACAAGGAGGAAACTGCAGTTGACAACTGGCAGAGGAGGGTCTGGGAGACTCCAGGTGACAACAAGTCGGCTGATGGGCATTCCATTTTGATGGAAATGACGAACAGTGTAGATACCACGCAATTCTTTTCCCAAGGAAGGGTCAACACCAACAAGGTAGCAGGTTATGAGGTAGATAGGGAACTTATGGGGCCTCTCGACTGAGTCTTGAACATCCAGGAACAAGGACAGGAACTCACCACTCGTGACCCTGTCTATATGACATCCATACATTGTCCTGAGATATAAACGAAGGAGGAGGTGATGGCAGACATCTTGACCTCAGCTAGCTCACGATCAAGATGGAACGTCTTTGCAACCTCAGAGGGACAACGAAGCTTTATATCAAGGTCAGGTACTCTTTGAAGAGGAGTTTGATGTAATCCGCCCAGAAAGCAAATGTTGGAGGAACTGATGTAGGCTGGGAAGGTGTCATCTGAGGAGTGAGGTGAAGGAGGAAGTGATCAGGAACCTTGTGCTGAGAAGTCTCATTGTTCTTGGACGTTTTTGCAGCAGGAGACAATGGTTCACGTTTGATATCTGAAGTGTGTTCCACGGCGTGTTTGGCGGAAGTGGAGCCCTGGGTGATATGGCGAGGGGCTGCAGGTTGAGGCAGCCTGGGAGTCACCACAACTGCAGTAGATGTGGAGCCCTTATGTCCATGTAGGTCAAGTGGGGGCCAAGCTTCGTCAGACGGTACGTCATTGTCACTGAGTGCTATGTCGACCTCATTATCAGTGACGGTGGTAGGTCCGGAGTAGTTCTATCACACTGATATGGTAGCATGCAGTGCATCGGCAACACCCTCACCAGTGGGGTGAAGTTGATGCGCGTGCTCGGGCAGATTTACGTAGCCATGATGATAGTACACGTCACACTCCTCGCACTGTGCATGCGCAGACACGAGAACTTCCAACTAGAGGGGACTGGCCAGGTGTTTGGATTTTTATATAACAAATACTGACAAAGTTCATATACAATTGAATTCCCAGGTGACACTGTTCTAATGACTAGGTTTTACTATAGCTCTCTGCCAAGGCTGGCGGGTGGCAGCTTGCTAGAACCTTCAGATTTCCGTCAAAATCAAGAGAGCCTTCTCACAGATTTGTTTACTTGCTGCAAGTGCCACCTTTCCTCCTACGATATTATTAAATTTAAAAAATGTTTACTTCACTAACCCTCAACCCCTTCACCAAGCTTGGTCAAAATAGGACAGAATCTGCTGGAAATATTGTGGAAACACACACACACACACACACACACACACACACACACACACACGCACACACACACACACACACACAATTGCAAATTGCATCTCCCTTGATGTATGAAAGATTATACTCGTATTATATTCTGCACTTTTTTGCACTTACAGTAACGACATGCCATCTGAACAACTATATAGTGCTGAGCTCTCAGCCTTTGGAAAAATTACTGAAAAGGAATATGACAATACAGTACTTGGAGTTTAACAATGACAGTATACACATGCAATTTTTATCACGGTACGTTGCAGATAAAGCAGAGATATAGTTTGGATGTAAACAGAGTTACATATTTTATACTGCAGATGGATGAGTTGCGATCAACGTGGGGTGCTGGTGTGTTCGAGGTCGGTGGATTTGGCCAGGACGCAAACGAGACGCAGGCACAACTCTCCTGGGTGGTTGATCAGGCTCGCCAGGTATGCTAACCTTTAATATGTCATATGATGATCAGGGTGTCTCAGTGTGGAAGGTCAACAGTCACCTGATGATGCGTGGATGATGACAGCACGGACAATCTACCTGCTAGGAACTGTCAGCGATAACAGGAAGGGTTTACCCTCATCAACCTCTGACATTCTGTAAATGACCTCACTCCATGCATAATCTGTCGTAGCTGCTGAAGAATATATTTGAAATTAAAACCTGTAATGTGAGATCCGTTTCTAACGAAGCATCTTCAGAATGGGTCTGCAGAAGCATACGCATCCAAACAAGTTTAATCTAGTTTATCAGGAAATGTGGGGGGGGAAAAAAAACAGAAGGATATATTTTGGCCTAATCTTTAAATATCAACACACGGGAAAACTTTGATAACCACACAAACCCCATTACTATTCTAAGGAAAGATGAATAATAAATTACTGGCAAAGCACTTACATGAGACCCTTTTGGCTCACATACCACCTTAATACACACAGCAGCGTGATTTTGTGCCTTGCCTATCATATTTATGATTATTCCAGCATGACAGGTAGAGTCCCAAAGAGAATAACCTGATACATTCATGGTGTGGGATGCAAGTTCACTTACACCTCCGCTAGACAGCGGTTCATTGTCTGGTCCTCGCCCCAGCTTAGACTCGAACCAATTGCTTTTTGATACATTTTGCTCAGTATGACCAAAAAAAAAAAAAAAGGCATTCTTAGCTATAATGAATTGCAAGAATGCCACTCATCCATTTTCTTTACATTAATGTAGGATAACAGCACACATCATAATGAAATTATAATGATGCATATTCCATTACTGAGGCTTCACATCCTGTGTCTTGGTAGTCGGTGATGCTTAGAAATAATTTATCCAGCCGGTTCACCAATGCGGCATACTTTATTGTATCACACTAGATAGCAAGCATTCTGGATGATGGATGTATTCCATTATTATTTGGAATATGGGTTGTCATTTGTAAAATTTACTTTGTGTAACTTTAATTTCTTAGATAATTATGGTGTAATTACCTTCGCCAGGGAAGTTATGTTTTACCCTGCGTTGGTTGGGATGTCGAATTGTCTCTTGTATGTCTGTTAGCAGGATTAGTCAAAAAGTGATGAACGGATTTAGATGAGATCTTGTGGAAGGGTGAGCCATGGGCCAAAGAAGAATTGATTAAATTTGGGTGGGGATCAAGATCTGGATTCGGAGAATCATGCACAGTATCTCCAAAAGTTCTCAATGAATTTCAATGAAATTTTGTGGGAAGGTGGGCCATGGACCAAGAAAGATTTTTTTTTTTTTTTTTTTAAATATGAGGGCATATCCGTATCCGAATCCTATATCCAAGGATCCGGATCCGGGGTTACTGAAAAAGTTTTGAATGGATTTTGATGAAACTATGTGGAAGGATGGGTCATGGACCAAGAAAGAATTTATTATATTTTGGGGAGGATTTGGATCCGAATCTGGATCTTATATCCGCGGATCCGGATCCATATCGTGTTTAATCCACCCTGTCCCCCCAACGTACAATGCATGTCACAACTTTTTTTCATGCTGTGACCCACCAACATGCATCATACATCAGTCAGTTGCAGAGACCGTCGTTTGCACATTTTCCAAGATTCTCGGGTGATTTTTGGTAGGCATATGTGGGAGATCTTCTTCTACCCCCAGCTTGGTGGCAACACTGCAGTATCCTGTTCAACCCCCCCCCCCCCTTCGGGGGATGCGCCATTTTCTCGCAACTCATCTGTTAGCAGTGACCTGGCCAGTAGAGACACATAGCACGACGGTCTCTCTGATGACAAAATTCAAGGTGAAAGTGATTCCTGATGTGAAGGACAAAGATTACATGCCACCGGAGCTAGTAATGAACAGAAGTAATGAGGAGGTAGCATTGCCAAATTGTTGATGTTTTAGGTCAGGGAACAATTCCTATATCGCCTATATTGTTGTGTGAAAAGCAATATACTCTTGTACTACATATAAATTCTTACCAAATAAATAAATATCTACGAGCCTGTGTGGTTTTGGTTAAGTTTCCCTTGCATATGGAGCATCTTTTATGAAGCGTGACGTAATAAAAAATGGTAGCCAGGTGAGGAATCCTTACCTGTTTAGGATATTTTTCACTTCAGGTGAGCGCTTTCTCACTGAATTTTCGATGTTTCTCACCAAAAGCGAATGTTTGAGCCAAAAACGACTAGAAGAAAATCGGTCGGGTTCGGAGGGTGGGTTGGGTAAATAAGCGGTCTGGACTGGGCGGGTTAATGGCAATGATATTAGCGGAGGTTTGCGATGTCTGAGTGCTTTCTAGTTGATAATGTGATATATATGACTGACATACCAGCTACAAGACTGATACCATTTCCCTTTAGCCCCTTAACCGCAGGTCGTCACTTTCGTGACGGCCGGGTGCAATGGATCATACCGCGGGGCATAACTTGAGTGAATCTGTGTTATTTTTAATTCCCCCGGGCTTTCAGGTGGTGACTTGTATCATCTATCAGCACTGCCAATGTCCAACAATAGTCAGAGCTGCTAATGTCATCAGTACTCTCATCCATTGTTGACAATTTAGCCATTTTCCCCCATTCTAGACTCCCCTCCCTACTTCCCCTCCATTACCCTCTCGTGTCATCTGCTCAGCCGCTCTGCACTAAGTAAATCTTCCCCGGATTTTCCCACTGTTTTCATCCATTGAATTGAGCCCTATGCCCT
>JAGKTI010017926.1:0-18114 GCA_018397915.1 Birgus latro
CGTGTATGTAGTTTGGTGCTGACAGTTAGAGAAACTTGTATTGGAGAGCATGCCGGTCTACTCTCTGTGTTACTGAGACACTGAAAAAGTTCAGCAAAGGGGGATGGTCAGGAACAAGTCCTGAGGGCTGATGAAATGGGAGCTCCAGCTCTCCCTGTCATCAGCTTTCCATCTTCCTTGGGAGTACTGCCCTGCTCGACTGGTGCTACAGTCTACTCCACATGGTCTTACTGAGTCTAACATTATATAACTATGCATATTTTAGTGTCTCAAATTCACATGATTCCATTGGACACATGCAACAACAACAAAAATAAATAAAAAAAATATAGTTAAGAAGCTCAGTTACATTAGACTTTAACCCTGGTCCAGTGAAGCACTATTAGTTTCAACCTTCAAGTGGAAACAGGTTTAAATAGCTAGTTATGTAATTTCATGATATTCAAGATAGATGAACTCTTCATGTGGATGCAGAGGTTATATACCTTCCTAAGTTCAAGAGAATCACTGAAGGTAACATTCATTCATTCATCATCTAATCCAGTGTTGCCCCAGGAGGAGCCTGGGGCTAGGTAAGTTGGTCCTGACATTTAAGATGAAAGTGACCAGCCTCACTCATCCCTGAGTGGCAATACATGAGCAATAAACCCCAACCCCTTGGCTATAAACCTGCACCAGCTCAATCCGACTGGTGCATGTTAATCCCACTAAACTTCCATGTGCCATAATTTGGTTATATGGTTAAACCTGGTGTAGAGCAAACCATTTGGATTGTCACTCAGTGTAGAGTCACCCACAGACAGAAGAAAGAAGAAAGAGGAAAGAATGAAGGAAAGTAAGACAGAAGAGGAATGAACGAAAAAAGGAAGGAAGAAAGGAAAGGGCAGGCACCCAAGAGTAGCACAACATTGAGTAGGTGGATGGTGAGTGCCCCCACCTACCACCAATTAAAGGTAATAAGATTAAAATAAAAACAACATCATTGGATTCAAAAGGTTAACTGTTGGTATGGCTCACCCTCTGCCAGTACAGCCAAGCCTCTTGTCCACATCCCGGTGCAGCAAACCTTCCAGCAAGTTTCGCAGCTCCTGAGTGAAGGTGTCGGGCAGCTCCACATTCTGACACACAAACAATTCTGTGTTACATCTGAAACTACTAATATCATCATAATCATCATAACCCTATTTACAATACTGTACTGATAAATATGCAGGGTAACCTAATCAACAGTAAACTAAACTCTCTATTTGTGTCTCCAGTCTATGAATAATAAAACTTCCATTACCTTGATATACATATTCTTTATTTTAGTGGTAGGTGGTGGCGACCATCATCCACTCACTTGATACAGTACTGCCTACTTCTTCCTTAGCTTTCATCATTCTTTTTCTGTGCCTGCCCTCCTCTCTTCCCATTTTTCCCATCTTTCCTGTCACTTCTTACTGCTTTTCTTTCCTTTACAGGTGGCTTTACATTGAGTGACAAGCCAAATCGTTTCCTGTAAGCCAAGAAACCATTTACAACGCTGGGTGGTAACCATATAACCAAACCATATGTGCTCCCTACGTGTTAACAAGTGGATTGGTGGAGGGTTAGTGCCCCTCCCCGTAAAATAAATAACTCAAAGTCAAATGGCCACCCCTTACGGGATTATGGTGTCTGGCAATAGACAGACAGATAGACATATTCTTCACCCTTAAAACCCCAATGACGACTTATGTAATGCACTTTACTTACCAATGAACAATTTCACTTGCCTCTGTGAAACCTAATGAGGTCTGAAGGTTAAGTATGTGTGGCTACTTCATATTTGCTGTGAACTAAACCCAGGATATGGTTGAAAAAAGAAAAAGAAAAAACAAAACAAAATAACAATCTTCCCTTACATCATGTTGCTGTTTACACTGTGTTTCTCTTTCTGTTTAAAGACCACATGCTAGCATATATAGTCTTATCACTTGATGGCAGCTCTACATCAACCCTAAGCATTTCAAGACAGCAATTATGGGGCTGTATATCTTTACTGATGCTCCGAACTTTGGTCATCCACACTGGGACAGTACGGTAAATGGTTTCCTGGGTTACATGAAGCCATTTCGTTTGTCAATCAGTGTAAAGTCCCCTAAAGGTAGCAATACACTTGGTGACTTGATGGAGGGCACCCCTCACCTACTGCAGATAAATATATTTGGTGGGTTGGATTGTTATCGAAGTTCCCAACCCCATAGGAAAGTAATCAGAAACTTTGCCACTGTTTTCTCTAAAGACTGGCATCATTCCTTCTAATGAATAAAACTCCATCCCCTGAAATTAGGCAACCCAGCCTATAATTAAAATATCAGCCTTACCAACTTATTAAGCTGGAAATGTGGTTGTGGTTACTCCCATACCCCAACCTCTGTGCTGTGCCAAAAAATTATGGAATACAGTGCTTCCTCCAATTTTGCGAGAATATGGTCGACAAAAAAACTCGCAAAATCAAAATTCGCAAAATTCAAACAATTAAATATATGAAATAAAGGCAAATTGGTCGACATCACCCCAAGGTAAGCACTTTTTCTCACTCTTTCTCTCAACTCTACCTCATAATTTTATGATTATAAATGAAACAAACACGAACTGATGTACTGTACAGTGATATTAATGAGAAAACATCATAGGTAAGAAACATTAAAAAAAAATGCATTTACACTGATGTGAAGATTGGCTTGGTGTACGGGACTGGTGGCGGGCGAGGCTTCGCTGCTGTCGACCCGCGGGGCCTAAGTCATCACTATCACTGTTGGCAGATATTTCCACATCTTTGTTTTTTCTGCCTCTCTCATGAATCCCTCGAAGTCAGAATCGTTACTGGGGTCATCAGAATGAAAAAGGTTAGGGATGCTAGGATCGCTGGCTGCTTGAGGAGGGGTAGGAGGACGGCTGGTCGATGGGGCAGGGTGTCTTGGGGTTCTCATTAATTATGTGATTAGAGACTGCTTCCTCTTGTTAACTCCATCTCTGTGTAGGTCAGCATAAAAACAAAGGGCCCTGTCAACACCGTGGCAGGCTTGCTGAGCACTAAATTGTCATATTCGTTGTTCACGATGGTTTTTTTCAGCTGGTCAATGACGGCGAGAATATTGGCCAGATTATGCATCGTTAATTCTCGGCCGCTTCGCTTTCATGCTGACCTCCACAGAGATGGGGTTAACAAGAGGAAGCAGTCTCTAATCACAAAATTCAAGAGACCCTGCCCCATCGACCAGCAGTCCTGCCACCCCTCCCCAAGCAGCCAGCGATCCTAGCATCCCTAACCTTTTTCATTCTGATGACTCCAGTGATGATTCTGACTTCGAGGGATTCATGAGAGAGGCAGAAAAAACACAGCAAGATGTGGAAATATCTGCCGACAGTGACAGTGACGACATAGGCCCCGCGGGGCCACAGTAGCCAAGCCTCGCCCCGCCACCAGTCCCGTTAACCACTCCAGTCTTCACATCAGTGTAAATGTATATTTTTTTTTAATGTTTCTTACCTATGATGTTTTCTTATTAATATTACTATACAGTACATCAGTTCATATTTGTTTCATTTATCATCGTAAAATTAAGAGGTAGAGTCGAGAGAAAGAGTGGGAAAAAGTGCTTACCTTGGAGTGAAGCCGACCAATTTGTAGTCAGCACTGCCTCACTCACCACTGAACCTGTGTTTAAACCCCTTCCTTTTGAGGAACTGGCATAGCCACCCATTCAACGCCTTGAAAGGTTTTGTTGGAGGATTAATGGCTTTTTTAAGGCACGTGTGATAGAATATCTCTGCCTGCTCCCTTATATGGTGCCCATCTAATGCAACCCCCCTTCCTTTTCCTTTCTTTGAATGCAATGAGCAAGATATCTTTCCATTTTTATTAGCACTTCTTTGTTGTCCACCAGCATTTTACCATCAAATTGAGCACCTCCATAGTTATTCGCTGCTTGCTTGATTTGATCACTGTTCTTTAAAATCATTCTCACTGTTGATTCACCAACACCAAACTCCTGGCCAATAGCAGAATTACCTTCACCTGCTTTTTTTCCTTTCAATCATTTTCAGTTTGGTCTCCCCAAAATTATTTTCTCGTTCTTCTTACCCGTTGGCACCATGATAACACTCATGCAAGGTTAGACTGCTGGGGTATGCGAGCAGCACCACGAAATTGTGAGGGTCAGTGACCTTGGTTGGAAACAGGTGCAAATAAACGTGGTAGGGCGGCAGACCACTGAACTAGGAGGCTCAGTACGCCCAATGAACCATGACGTCATTACTCGGGGTGGCAAAGTAGTGCGGGAAGACGACTCTTCCACCACTCGACCTCGCAAAGTGTGTGATCACTCGCAAAGTTCATAAATGTTAAAAAATACATGACTTTTGGAACTACCTCGCAAAATTGGTGAATCGCAAAGTTAAAGTTCGCAAAGTTGAAGGATGTACTGTACAGTATTAAAATTTTTCAAACATTCTTTAAAGCCCTGCCAAGAAATATTTGTTTCTTTTTATGAACAAAGAGGTAATAAAAATTCATATCCTAAAGTCTGGTAGTAAATGGTTAGCTACTACCAACCTTGGGAGATACAGACTACTCTCCAAAATATCACTATTTTTGACAGACAACTGTTAACGGTATAGTAAACTGGGAAAAATTTTCAAATGAGACTTGAAAGTAGTAGTCGAACTTTCATATCAAACCATTCTATTCCTACTTGTTGACTTAATTACAAAAATGAGCATAAAAAAAGGCAACTTATAATGAACTCTTACTGTACTGTACAACCATGAAAGTGATCTATGGCTACACAACTGGTAATTATCTCTACACACATCACTCATGAGCAGCACAGTCAAACTCAGCCACTAGTAAACAGTCCAGGTCCAACCCAAGCCTATCACACTGACAGAAGTCTTATCAAACATCCTAGATTTATTTTCCAAGAACAATTTAGTAACTGATGGGAAGTAATTTTTCAGTTTTGGCATTCAGCCGAAATTCCAAGCCAGAGAAAACACAAATAAACAAAGGCCAACCTGAGACTATCACACTGACAGAAGTCTTATTACACATTCGAAATTTCTTTCCCATGACAGATTTAGCTGTTGGGATGTAGTCTTTGGTTTTGGTACGTAGCATAAATTCTAACCCAAACAAAACAAATAACTGTAGGAATACAAACAGATGTGTCTGTGTGTGCATATGTTCCAGCCACTGCTAGACAAGAATTCTGGATTCAACATAATGGAAGCTGGTGGAGGATACTGGGCAAGTGCCACATGACTGGAGAAAGAGAGATACTTTTTATAAATGAGTCAGGAACAGTGCAAAAAATCATCAAGGAACTGGTCTGATGGGCATACCAGGGAAGGTGTATGGTATGTACTTAGTGGGTGCAAAACATTACAGAAGATAATATTGAAGAGGAACTGACTGGACACACAAAAAGTAAGGTGTGTGCAGGTAAAGGTATTTACAATACAGACTTTAACTACGAATTATACTGCAAAGAATAAGAAGCTGTATTTTGCATTTATGGTCATAGGGATGACTTATGAAAGGGTGGACTGGGAGGGTTTAAGGAGTGTGTTGGTTATACTTGGTGTAAGATGGAGTTTGTTTTCAGCAGGAAAATATTTTTGTACAGGTAGTGATGAATATGTGGTGATGAAAGAGCTTTTTTTTTTTTTTTTTTTTTTTATGTGTCCGACTCCGGGCNGGAGGATGTGCATATGGTGTGAGGAATGCGGAAGGGGAAAGAATACTCGAGTTTGGGGAGGCTATGGACGTGATTGTGTGCAACACACATTTTAGAAAAAGAGTGAGTTTTTTTTTTTTTTTTTTTTTTTTATGTGTCCGACTCTGGGCATAGGCTTCACAGCCTGCTATCAAGGCCCAGTCGTCCTCCTACAATCTACATGTCACCATTTCGGCGCTTAACACCCACCGTCCATATTGAATACATGCTAGGGCTGTCTCATACAGGACTGGTGTATTGGTATTAGCGGGGTCATTTTTACGACATGTCGGCGGGTCTTCTGGTAGATCAGTAAAGCCTGATTCAATGAAATTCAAATCCTTAAATTGTTCCCTGCACCAGCGAGGATTCGAACCTGGGTCCCACGGGACCGCAAGCCAACTCTCTACCGATCGAGCTACCGCTTAGTGATGTCTTTATTATTAATACAGGTGCCAGACAAGAATGTGGTATGCCACATTAGTTGTTTAGCATATAAGTGGATGAAGTAATGAAGGAACAAAGAGTCAGGACAGAAGCTTATCATAGTTGGAGTAATACCAACAAATACATCACTAAGCTTAACTTAGTGTTATGCAGTCAAAATACATCATGAAGCTTACCAGTTAGTATCATATGGTCAAAATACATCACGATGTTTACCACAGTTAGTGTCAAGCAGCCAAAATTTATCACAAAGCTTAACATAGTTAGTGTCTGGCAGTCAAAATACAGCACTAAGCCTACCATAGTTAGTGCTGCAGTCAAAATACATAGTTAGTGTTGCAGTCAAAATACATCACTATGCTTACAACTGTTAATGCTGCAGTCAAAATACATCACTAAGCTTACCACTGTTAGTGTTGCAGTCAAAATACATCACTATGCTTACCACAGTTAGTGTCATATGGTCAAAATATACTACAAAGCTTACCATAGTTAGTGTCATGCGGTCAATTTCATGTTTATCTCTGGTCTTGTGCTGACGGAAAGGTGAGTGTCCCTTGAGAAGCTTGTACAGCATACAGCCAAATGAGAACCAGTCTGCTGAAGAGTCATATGCCGTGCCTTTACTTAGAACCTCTGGCGCCATGTATCCATGCGTTCCTCTGAAAGGTAAACAATGGTAAATAGAAACACTGATAAATGGATGGACATGTACATAAACAGTCAGACAGACTGACTGACAGGATGACAGACAAATGGGCAGATAAACAGATATAGTGTTGTGATGTGGAGTGACTTAATATCTTTACATAATAATTAAGCATTTCTCTGTAAATCAACCACTGCACAGCTTACAACAACACATGTAGGTAAAATGGCTGGCAATATATCCATCCATCCCATCCATCATCCAATCCTACATTGCCCCATGAGGAGCAAAGGAGCCCAGGGCTAGCTAGACAAGTTGGTCCTGACATCAGTGGCGTAGTGTGGGCGGGGCCACAAGGGGGTTTGCCCTGGGTGCAAAATTCTTAGAAGTACAAAATTTCAAAAGAAAAAAATAAAGTATTAATAATAAATAAAAAACAGTGTGCCCTCTCCCTCACACAGAAAATCTCCCAATGTTCGAACATTCTACACAGTTGCCACGTAACATTTTACACTATTACTCTTGCTAATTACAGCAATCGGTAGAGAGGTGGCCTGCGGTCCCACGGACCCAGGTTCGAATCCTCGCTGGGGCAGGGAACAGTTTAAGGATTTGAAATTCAGCAAATCAGGCTTTACTGATCTACCAGAAGACCTGCTGACATGTCGTAAAAATACCCCCGCTAATACCAATACACCAGTCCTGTATGAGACAGCCCTAGCATGTATTCAATATGGATGGTGGGTGTTAGCGCCGAAGTGGTGACATGGTATGTAGGAGGACTGCTGGGCCATGATAGCAGGCTGTGAAGCCTATGCCCAGAGTCGGACACATAAAAAAAAAAAAATGTAATCCTTATCAGTGAATTACATAATTCCTATTAATAGCATGATTTTCCAGTTGAAGATACCAGTACTGTAATGTTCCATAATTTGCATTAAAAAAATAATATTTAAAATATAATTTCACCGAGTTGCAACGGGCACCTAGATGGCCTCAGTTCTCCTCCCCTACCCGCCTTGTCTCTGTGATGTGTGTGACACTGATAGTTGCTTTTCGTAATTTTTAAAATCCACTTCATGCCTAAAGTAATCATGAAAATGCATATGTGTAAAGATTTTCTACTCAGAATGACATATTCTTTCACCTCTACAAATATTTGCAGAAACTCATGTATTTATGAAAAATACTGTGGCCTCTGTTAGTTGTGCATGTGGCAACAATCTGATCGCTAAATTAAGATCTGTCGAAATCTCAAAATACCGTCGCCAAGTAATGTTTCCGCCAATTTGGTGTTTCAACACAGAGTTAAAACATGAGATGATGTTGCCAGTGTGTGCACGTGCTGATAGGAGTTTGATTATTTGGCGAACTTTGTTGTTCTGGCATGTCAACAGGTTGGTTTTCCCTTTTTTGCTGTGATAATTGTTTTGTTGATGTGGTAGTCATTGCTTATTCTTCATTCTTCTGTTTCAACTATGCAATATATATATATATATATATAACATTTACAAGAGTGAGGAAATGGTGGAAGGGACTCTGGAAGTGCTAATGGTCCACGGGTTAGGGGGCACAATACTTGCCTTGCCCCTGGTGCTGGCAACCCATGCTATGCCACTGCCTGACATTCATGATGAGAGTGACCAGCCTCACTCATCCTTGAGTGGCATTACATAAGCAATAAACCCCAACCACTCCTTTAATCTAAACCCTCACCAGCTCAATCCGACTGGAGTGCCGCAATTACCCACTAAACCAACAGGTGCCAAAATTTGGTTATATGGTTAACACTCAGCGTAGTAAATGGTTTCCTGGTGTACAGCAAACCATTTGGCTTGTCAGTGTAGAGTCACCTACAGGCAGAAGGAAGAGGAAAGAATGAGGGAAAGAAAGACAGAAGAGGGAGCGTAAAGTCACCCATAGGCAGAAGGATGAGGAAAGAATGAAGGAAAGAATGACAGAAGAGGAAGAAAGGAAAGAAGGATGGAGGAGAGGAAAGGGCAGACACCAAAGAGCAGCACAAGGGTCATTCAACGAAGATGTCAACCTTTTGTGTCAAAATCAGAACTGCTTAAAATTATATAAATTATACATCATTTTAAAGCTTAATCATTGAATTTTATGAATCTGAAGAGAAAAAGGGCCTGAACTGTCAACTAAGGGAGATGAATAAAAAATTGTCATATTATGTCACCAAAGAAAAATCAATGCTGAATTTAGCAATTTTCATAACATCATTGACCAAAGTATGTTATTGTTTGGAAAGCTGACATAGTGTTTTATTGAAAATGCGTCTATTTGAGTTGTGATTGACACTACAGTTCTTTACATATATGTTGTGGTCAGAATGTAGAATGACCTTTAAATGGAAGTATTTCAGGAGTAACGTGTCTCACGTTTTTTCACCATTTTCCCCATACACAGCTAACAAACTGGAGAATACCAACATAACTTTATATTATAAGTAGGCATCTCAAGGCCTTAATAATGTTACACTGGGAAACTCTGAAAAAAACCATGGTCCATCACACACGTTACATGCCCACTATGAGGAACGTTACCAGAAAATGATGTAACGTTTCTCACGCACACCTTTGAACAAAAAGTCAAAGTAGCTGCACTGAAGTCCATTGATAAAACCCCTGTGTTTGTAATTTAGTATGTTACTTTTAAGTTTTTAGTATGTTACCTTTAAGTTTTTATTCTTTCCAGACAGTAAATTAATTTTGCCTGGTACCTTGTGAGCAGGCTTTACCACCATATTTGAAATCTGCTGGTATTCATTTTATGCATGTATCATTATGGACTGATGGGGCAGCAGCACACTTCAAGAATAGGTATTCTATGACAGCTCTAACCTATTACAAAGACATTCACAACTGCACTGCTGAATGGAACTTTCAAGAGAGCTATCATGGCAAGGGCCCTCATGATGGGATTGGGGCTTTACTAAAATGGAATGTCTACAGGCGAGTTTTGCAAGGTCGTTGTACAGTAAGGTATGCTGTACAATTCTATGAGGAGGCTGAACAAATAACAGATAAAACTGAACTAATGTATGTGTCTACTGAATATATAAACAGTGAGAAGTCAAAATATGCAGAGATCCGGAAAAACTATAAGGCAGCAAAATCCATTCAGCAGTGCAAGTCAATAAAACCTCTTGGCCACTATAAAGTAGCACTGAATCATTTGACTGCAGACCAATCACCTTTTAAGCAGTGCTATCTTCAGGAGACTGGCTATGACCCACAATCTGACTCCAGTACTAGCATTGACAGGGAAAGTACACCATCTCTTGCAGAAATGTCAGTCATTCATGTCCCAGCCTGAGTCACAGAGTACTATTGATATTGAGGCAACACAAAAACCATCCCCAGGTAACTATGTACTAGTTCATTACACCACCAAGAAGTTGTCGAAGCATTATGTTGTTGTGGCAGAATCAATTCCGGAGCCAGGCATGTTCGAAGTCAATTATTTAAGAAAGAGAGGCACTGACAGAATGGGTGATAGCCAGTTTCATTTTCCTGACAACCCAGAAAGAGACAAGATCTCAAAGGATATGGTTGTGCAGGTATTGCCAACTCCTCATGTGTCAAGAATGACACAGACATTCACAGGGGTGAACTTTTCATCCTCAGTCAAGTAGTCTAAAAGGGTGAATTTTCCATCTTTGATGATCTTTGATGAGCAAGTAGTGATCTTTAATTTTTGTGTTGTTTATATCACTGGTGTGATATACAGGTAAGCTTATCATGTAGCTTTCACATCAATTACTGGCTGTAGGGTTACCTACATGTTATAAGGTAATTTACGTTCATAATATTCAAAATTACATTGTTCTTTTCCACTGCATCACCCCCAACCCTGCTTTACAAGAATCATGTTTTGGTTAATTTATCATGTGTTTCACATTAATACATGAATTACATTGCTTTGTGATACTTACAATTAGTGTTACCTTCATAAGAGATGATTTTGTAATTATATGAAAAACAAAATTCGCACAAGTAACGTTTCTCATTTTTCCTGTAATGTCTCTCATGGTCACATTTTCCTTAACGTAGCAAAATTCTTAGGAGAAATAGAATTTGCTAGGTATGGTTATGATCCTCATACACTGACATATTACTGATATAAAGCACTTCTTGACTGAACCAGTAAAATCACAGAGTTATTGAAAATACAGTATTCAAGCACAGTAAAAGGTGGGGTAGCAAGGCAGTAACATTTCTCACGCCACTTTTAAAAATCTATATAAAATCAGAATAAAAATATATGAATAATCTGATTATGGCATAATGTAGTGTGAGGTGTTGGTAGTATACCTTGCAAAGGGTATTTATTTATATTGCCTACATAAGAAAATACAAGTGAGAGTAGATCAGTAACTTGTCTCTGAATGTAACGTTTCTCATGATGGAATGACCCACTACACTGAGTGAGTGCATGGTGAGCATCCCCACCTACCACATATATCCAAAGAATGCTAAAACAAGGTCATTGGAGGATGATGAATCAGTCCATGGTACTGTACTCAAGACAGGAAAAAGTTAATGTGACTACACAAGGTCATACATATAACCAAATCCATGTATTCCTTGCACACTGTCAAAGCAAAGAAGAGGGTTTGTAACCCAGAGTTGTTTACTGATGATACTGTTAGGTGGAGATGCGTAGGAGTTGCATGGATTGGTGAATATCGAAGTATAGGAAATTAAATTTGATAATGAATGTAGCAAAGAGTAAAGCTACTGTACTTGAGGCGAATGTAGTCATGGAGTGCAAAGTGAGGCTGAATGGTCAGAAAATTGGGAACATGAGTGCTTTCACGTATTTGGGTAGTGTGCTGTGCAAGGACGGGAGTTTAGAAGATGAAGTACAAGAAACGGTACAGCACTGACGGAAGGCTACAGGTACAATGAAGGCAGTGGTAAGGCATAGGGAAATAAGTACTGTATGAGGAAAATAAGTTGTGGACCAACAGTATTGTGATTCCCACTCTAAGGTATGGAAGTGAAGCTTAGACTCTGCTGAAAGAACTCAAGAGCAAAAGGAACTGAAATGACATAAATGAGAGGAGCAGCAGAAGCTACATGATGAGACAGACAAAAATAATATTCAATGCACCTCATAACACAAAAAGAAACACACATAAATATATATACTGTACTATACAACGTATAACAATTTTAACCCAGGGGACATAATTTATATTTCAGTCTTGCTACTGCCAGATGATGTTTGTAGTGATGAGTTTATGAAAGCTACTGTACATACAGCCTCTCCTGTTTGATAAAACTGCTGATAGCAAGAATAAAAGGGTAAGTGTAATTATCACCGAACTGCTCTTACCATCTCTCCCTCACTTGCACAAAATGAAACAAACACTCTATCCACCCTTTTAACTTCATTTTTAGTATGAAATTTTTGTAGTTTACTCTTACTCATACCAGAAGGTTTTTATTCAGTCTGAGTGAGTGCCCTGACAATGAAAAAGTTAACAAAGGCTACAGCTGATCTCTCTCAGAGATGGATTTTTTTTTTTTTTTTACTCAACCCACTACTTTTTTTTTTTTTGGTTGTGTTGTGTTTTATTGGGCTTTTTGGGATTTTATTGTTATTTTCCATATTTTTATGTATATTAGTTAAAATAAGCAATGGCAAGGTAATTCAGAATAAAACAAAAGATTTGGAGTGTTATCCAGAGAACAGACACTTCTTTTAGACATGCTGATACAGGCTGGTCAAGTTGGACCAAGCCTTTTATAACTTGTACTGCACATGTTAATACAGGAAATGGACAGGTGAGGCTTGACTACTGCTGACTCAGTACTCAGTGTCTCAGTCTCAGTTTCTCCTTGGTAGCAACAAAATGCCTGCTGGTAGTGGGAGAAAAAAGGCAACTGAGTTGGATGAAGCTGATATTCTAGAAAATGATAAACAGAAAGCACCCTGAAAATGCTCCAAACAAATAATAAGTGCTAAAACTGAAAGAGTGAGAATGCACATCCAAAAATTTAATGTCCCATGAGGAAAGCTTATAAGCTATAGGGAAAAGGCAAGTAAGTAAGGCATTTACAAATAATAAATAAATAATTACAGTACTGTATCTGGAGCAACATTAATATGAGTTTAGGAAAATGTCTGTAATGTGTGCATATATGAGTTATATATGACTGCACAGAGAGGAAGTGTATCTACATTCCCAGGGTTCTATGTCCCCAGGGTCCTATGTTCCCCAGTTTTACATCCTAACTTAACCTAACCTATCAGTAGAGAGGTAGCCTGCAGTCCTGATGGACCCAGGTTCAAATCCCCGCTGGGGCAGGGAACAGTTTAAGGATTTGAATTTCATGAAATCAGGCTTTACTGATCTACCAGGAAGACCCGCTGGCTAATACCAATACACCAGTCCTGTCTGAAACAGCCCTAGCATGTTTTCAATATGGACGGTGGGTGTCAGCGCCGAAGTGGTGACATATAGAGGTGTGTTATGTGTTGGAGGACAGTTGGGCCTTGATAACAGGCCCAGAGTCAGACACAATGGGGGGGGAGACCTACCCTATCCTAACCTAGCTTAACCTGACCTTACCTAACCTTGGGAACATAGGACCGACCCTGGGAACACAGAGATGACCCCCGTGGGGGGGGAGAGAGAGAGATGATAAAGGAAAAGATGTAGAAAGGGAGAGTTACCAGTAAATTATCAAAAATGAAATATAGTGATGAATTTATGGCTGAAGATTATCCCTTGGCTCAAATTATTTCTGTTAAATATTTCAAACATTTCCATAATGTCACTGTTATTCAAAACAATTTTGCTTGATAAGAGTAACTACTGTGCCAACACCATATGGCTGTATGGTTCCATAAACAAGGAAAGATGGGAGTAAGGGATGTGATTTACAAAGGTTTACCCAAGTTTGAGGGTTATTTTGAGAGATTTTAATGGGTTTTAATGAATATTAGGTGTAACTAGACCACATTTATCAATACAATGTAAAACTGCATTTTTATATGTAAAATTAACAGTGTTAAAAAAAAAAAATACTGTACACAAAATTAAAAACAAAAAAAGTTTTTTTTTCTGATTTTCTTTTTTTTGGGGGGTTAATGCCAACCCTGATCTCTCTTAAGTAAAACTGACTGATTAAAGTACAAAGAAAAACATAAATTATCTCCTCAGGCGGAGAGGATTAAAAACTAAAAATATGATCTTTAGTCATCATCATTTTCCACCCAATGTTGGGATGTGGCAGAGTTCAGAGAGCAAGGAAAAAAAAAATGATAAAGGGAGAACTATCAACAGCATAACCATTTAAATGAACCACACTCTTATTCACTCACCATTCAAGCCCCCAGAATCCTAAGTCCAACTGACAAGCATAACCATCCACACTTACAAACTTCACATTACCTATCAATCAGAGTCAATCTGATGATCATCACATCAGTGGAAATAAACAGGGGTGCTAATCCCTTGTTTGGCATTCTTCTGTACAAAATTCTTTCAACCAGCTCAATCGCCTGCCAGTTCCCTAGCCTCATCAACCTTCATCCCTAGCTTTCTCACACACTCATTTACCATATCTATCCACCTTTTTGGCTTACCATACCTCCTCCCATCTTCAAACTCACTCATATATGCACTTTTCACCACCCTATTTACACTCATTCTCTCCACATGACCAAACAATCCAAGCACACTCTCTTCAACTCTGGTGTCCAGACTCCCTTACTGAACATCTTTCATGAATCAGATTATTCCTTATCCTGTCCACTCTCCACACTCAACAAACAATCCTCAGCAACCCCATTCCACTGTTCTTATTCTTGACTTCTCATTTTCATGCTACCCTAGAGTCTCATGCCCATACATTACTAAGGAAACTAAGATTAAATCTTGCAATCCTCTTGCAGGTGCCACATGCAGCCCTCTGTTTCTTTTCAAGACCTAACACCAGCTACTTTTCTTCCCTGTGTCATTCTACTTTCTATTTCCTTTGCACACTGCCTTTTCTCCATCACAGCACCCAAGTACTTAAACTTTCTCACCATTTCAAGTTTCTCTCCACTCACAAGATCATCACATTAGGATTCATCTTCTCTTTCAACAATTATCACTTTGCTATTAGCCACACTTACTTTCAAAGTACAATAATCACAAGTACCCCCAAAAATGCTTCTTCAGTCTGCCAAGCTCTGGTTCACAATTACTGAGCAACACAGTATTAACTCCGTACATCAAATGTGAGATACTTCATCCTTCACCATTCATTACCACCATCATCTCTTGTTCCATCCCTCGACACGAAATGGACAAAGGGAGAGAGGAAAAAAGAGGGGTAAATGCGCGACAGAGGAGAGTAAAGGGAGATGAGCAAGATAGAATTATATGTCTTGTAAATAGTGGTAGTAAGGCTGAAGAATATCTGCGCAAGAACCTGGAATGATGAGTTCAGGGGTCGTGGAAAGGAAGACAGCTCCAGCATAACTCATCCACATATACACTGAACAGCCATTTTGATATCACACTACCTTTTCATTTCCTCATGTCAACACTGATCTTCCTTTTCTTTTTCTCAAGTCGACACCGATCTTAAACTGCACACTTATGGTAAATGTCCACCTACCCTTATATAGGCTTTACTATCATCATAAAAACCCATATTGGTATTCAACAGCCCTCCACTTATACCACAGATATGCAAAACGTTTGATAATCATTCTACGTTTACCCTGTCATATGCTTTCTCTAAATCCATAAATGCCATAAATATCTTACAGTTCTTTTCACAAGCTCTCTCCAACATTGCAAATAATCTCCTGTACTCCTAAAGCCACCGTATCTGTCAGCCACCAGGTTTTCTGATATATTCCTTACTTACTCTAGCTAAAACTTGCTTTTACCTTTCCAATGACAATAAGCAGACTTATCTATCTATCTATAGACCAATGCCCTAATCCCAAAAAGGGTGGCCACAGAGAAAATGCCTCCAAGTCGCTCTGTCACCCACCATTTGACTGCCCTCCCCCAAACTCACTCCCCCCCTCCCTCATATACCTCTCAACTCCATCCCTCCACCTCATCCTCAGTCTTCCCCTCCCTCCACTTCACCTACATACATCCTCTTAGTCAATCTTTCATTCCCCATTCTCTCTACATGTCCAAACCACCTGTGTATTTCTCCTAATTTTCTCAATCACATCCACACCACATCCGCCCCACAACCTTCTTTCACTTCTTCATTCGCCAACCTGTCCCTCCATGTCACTCCACATGCTCCACTCAGGTAACTCACTTCCACTGCTCTCACTCTTGACTTGTTCTTCTTTAGCAAGGTTCACGCCTCGCTTCCATACGTCAGGGTACGGATCATAATACTATCATGCAGTGACTTATTAGCTTCCATACTCACCTCCCTATTTCTCATCACTGCTTTTAGTGAACCAACAACCTTCCTTCCCTACTGTACCCTTTCAAGCACTTCATCCCCAAAACTTCCATCCTTACTTATCGCACTACCCATGAACCTGAATGCACTCACATTCTCCACATCCTCATCATCCAACCTCACTGTGCAATCTGTGACTTCATTCCTCTCAAACACCATAACTTTAATCTTGCTTACATTAACTTTCAGATTCCTCCTTCTTACACACTGTCCCAAATTCATTAACCAAACCTTGCAACCCCCATTCATTTTCACTCAGCAAAACTGTATCATCAGCAAACTGCAACACCAGAATCCTCCACACCTCACCCTCATTCACTAGAGCCACACCTACCTTGCACCTCATGACTTACATCATGATAATCTATGTAATGACTGTACTCACTTCAATTTCCTTTATCCTTTGCTGAGGAAAATCACTGCCTGTCTCCACTTTACTGGTAGAATTCCACTCATTCAAGCCTTCTTCCATATTTCCAACAAACAGTTCATTTCATTCTCTCCACCGCACATGAATCATCTCTTCATACACCTCATCAACACCTGCTACCTTCCCATTCTCCAACCACAATATAGCATTCTTCACTTCTGCCAATGTCACACTTTCTGGAACAACACTCCTTCTCTACACATCACCAAAACCAATCACATCAGCTCCTTCTCTTCTCTTATCCCATTCACCAGCCTTTCATTTTTTTTTTTTTTAATCTGCTCATCTTAAATGTCAGGACCAACTTGCCTAGCCCCATGTTCCTATACTCCTTATGGGGCAACACAGGATTGGATGATGGATGGATGCTCTTTACTTCAGTCTCATTTGTTAGTATTCTGCAACTTTCATCCCCCACACTTTCATACTTTATTTCCACCTCATTCCAATATTTCTGTACATCTTTTCATAGCCATTCCTTCAATGAAAAAGGCATAAGAAAACACATACACTATCTAATCTTGAAAACAGAACTGCATTTGTTGTCTCTGCCAAACTTACACAGAAGCGTGAGGCTTTTTTTTGGAGAAGTCACAAGCGAGGCCAAGGTCAGAGATGCGGACATGACCGTGTTCATCTAGGAGGATGTTGGCTGGCTTGAGGTCTCGGTAAACAATGTAGCGCCGGTGCATGTGTTCTAGACCTGTAATATGAAAGCAAAATAATATGGATAATCTCACTGCTCTGTGGTCCACACTGTTTTCTGTTCAACCAATCTCTCTCACTCACTCACTAATCACTCAAAACACCTCTTCACTCTATCTTTCCATCTCAACATTGATCTTCCTGAATTAAGCAAGAAAAATGCTGCTCTGTCCACAGCAAGGATGAGCAATGACATCATAATGTGGGCCAAACATAACAGCCAAGGTGACTGCACTATGAAAAAACAGAAACAGTGAACTTTCTATGAAAGAGTAAAGATAAAAAGCTATTATTAAAGGTTTTTGTAAAATTCTAACAGAGCTTAACATGAATGAGACAAAACTCTCTTTCACAGGTGGTTAAACATTCAATGAGCCACTTCAAATGATGGTGGGAGTGAACGAGATCTCAGCTGAAAGAAAACAAAACCAATAAGAGAGAAGTGCTTCTGCCAACCAATAGACGGAAACACTTCTCTCCAACAAAGTTCCATTATACAGTAGGCGCGGAAAGTATTGACATTTTTTTGCCAACGTCATTCTTCTTCGCGTTAAGTGAAGTAGGGTCAATACTACCCTCCCCTGTGATGCGAAATGAGCTGACGCTTTTTCAACGGGAGCTGGCAACCCTGCTTGATAGGTTTGGCACCACAGGAGCAGGCTCAGTAATGTTTGGGCA
>JAGKTI010017927.1:0-18114 GCA_018397915.1 Birgus latro
GTGTGTGTGTGTGTGTGTGTGTGTGTGTGTGTGTGTGTGTGTGTGTGTGGGAGCGTGCGTGCGCGCGTTTACATTTGTGCTTCACATACATCTGCCAGATAATGTCATCAGCTGGAAGAATGCAGATTTTGAGTGATTTTTCTCTCAGTCCCAGCGTTCCAATTTTTCGGTTTCGTCCCTCATATTGTACTGTGATCTGGGCGCTACAGCGAGACATGGGACCAAGATAGAATAAGCCCCATCTCTTTCCAGTCTTTCGTTCTGCATTGAGACATACCGTGCAAAAACAGATAATGGTTAGTACACACGTACAATGTAAACTGCTAAGGTCTCTTCACAATGCTGTTTGGATGATGTGGACTTTTGGCTGATTCAAGATGAGCGAGTTTCCTCAGTTTTAGTTAACGAGGTGGTGATGTGACTTGTTACTCTGTGAACAGAAGCTCAGCCTCTATATGTTATGCACAGTGGTTTCAAGCACAACAAAGGAAAAACAAATTCATTTATACAAAGTACAGAGAATTCTATCATTAGGCTGCGTCCGTCACCAGGTCTCTTCTCGCAAACAACTCACTCAACTGCACACACCATGAACGAAACTTCGCATTCTCGAACCAGTGTTCGATCTAGTGTGCAAACGTTAATCCAAACCAGATCTTGAGTCTTCCAATAGCCTAACAAAAGTACCAAAACCAGAGTCAGCGGCTGCGAGTACGCTGAGATCTGTAAAGGTTTTGAATCTTGATAGTACACCTAAACTAATGTTTGTGCTAATTAGACCTGCTCGTAGAGGGACGTCGATTTACTGAGAGGGAAATTCCACTGAATTTCTATGCCATATAGTTTAAGGGAGGTTAATGACTAAGAAGAGATTATTCCTCAGGTTTTCTTCAAGAACCGGAGCTTGTGCTGGTCTGGCTTACTGTCTCTTTGGTCACATCCACCACACTTGCATATTATTTTATTGCAAAAAAAATTCTTTGCAACAAACAGTTTCAAAGCAATAGTTATATCATTAGAGTTGCAAAGTAACTCACTATATTGTACCCTTTATGACGTTCTCTTTTGTTTTTGAGAGAACAGTAGTAACATAGATTCGTCTATTTAAGATCCACTGATACCTGTTAAGGTGATGTGCCAGCTTCCCTCTTGTATAAAGGATTAATTGTACTTATAAAAAATTTGATGTTTCGGACTTATTTCTGATACAACGAGGTCTATATCCAGGGATTATGCTCTGGTTACTATTGTCTGTTACCTGGAAAATTCAACCTGGTGTA
This sequence comes from Birgus latro, assembly GCA_018397915.1. Classification (NCBI taxonomy): domain Eukaryota; kingdom Metazoa; phylum Arthropoda; class Malacostraca; order Decapoda; family Coenobitidae; genus Birgus; species Birgus latro. The sequence continues at coordinate 1,281 of JAGKTI010017927.1, forward strand.
ATTCTTCGTTCCCCGTATAACCCTTACATATACTGCAGTTACAAGGCACATTGCTTCCAGTGTTAAACTAACCCAGCACTGTCCTAAACACCCTATTCTTTCATGACCAGGACAACTATGATATTCGTTCCAGCCAATGTGAGACAGTTTTAGCCAGCTGAGAGTGAGTCATAAGACCCTAAGAGTATTAATAGAGTTATCTGTAATATTCTTGTACAGTTTGAAACCCGGTATATCAACCGAGTAAAGCCATGTTTCAAGTAAGCACTCTTCTCTGAGATGATATTGGAATCTATCACTGTTTGCAATTATGGAAGATAAATCATGCATTTTTTTTTTAGCAAAAAGTTTCTTAAAAACCCGGAGGCTCCACTTGTCGTTCGAGCCTAAGCTGTGACAAACAGATCTCGATGCTGTACTTAATCGCTCTGAAATACTCAGGTAAATGAAGTGAATCTGCGACTTGTATACGCATTCTTTTCGTCATTCTTGAGGCTTGACGTAGGACATGACAAGCCCGTGGCGCTGGTTGGCACAGATTAGAGTAAACCGGACCTCTACGCCGCCCGAACCTAGGCAGCTCCGTTTTGCATTCATACCACAGCGCCCACACCATAACGAAGCCAGTGATATGTCTGGCACATCCAGCCCGCAACGGGAATAACCCGAATTTCATTCTCTGGCCGCCGGTCAGACTCTTGGAAACAGTTTACTTCCCCCACGTCCCAGTTCACTCAACAGTAACACTGGCGACCGGGATGTTAACCGTTACTCCCAGTCTTTCATTTATGCAACTGGTCAACTCTGGAACTGTCTTCCTCTGTCTGTATTCCCTACTTCCTATGATCTCCAGTCTTTCAAAAGCAGTGTGTACAGGCATCTCGAAATGAATGGATCTTGAATTTGGCTCTCTTTTGTATTGTTTTTGCTTTTTCTTGGAAGGAACAGTATGCAGGCCCATGGCCTTTGGTTCCTTCTTTCTTGCATTTAGAAAAAAAAAAATCACTATTCGCATATCGTATTCCCTAGGAAGATCATGACTTGATAAAATTAGATTGTATGTCTTGATATAATTAATGCAGTTGACAGGCATCTTCCCCCGCACCCAAACTATTGCCTTACACGGACAACACAGTTACAACAGCCGCCGCCAAGGTACAGACGTGATACATCTTGTTTTGTCACAGACTTAACCACTTTTCATTATCATTTTTCTGCCGTATTGTTTTGCTGCATTTCGCGTAATCTTCTTCATTGTTTTAGCCCAAGAACCCTATTGTTTTTATTCTTCCTATCACCATATAATTCCAAGCTCTATAAAATCGTCTGGCCGCAGCATATAACCTTCTTCATTGCTGTATTTATCTACCTTCATATCCATATAATTCTTTTCACTGGCCGGTACCTATTCACTCTACCCATATGACCGTACTACCTAAGCACTGTTCACCTTAAAATTTAATCCCCAGACCTGCATTAGCTTGCCATCTGTCTTTGCCATTCTTCTCTATTATTCTCCTTTTCCTGCCTGTACTTTTCACCTTTCACTCACTCTTCACTTCGTCTTTGTTCGTTACGCTTGTTTTCATCCTTTACCTTCTCTCTTCCTTTCCTTTTCCTCGCCTTCTTCAAATTTCCCCTCTTCTTCTCCTTCCTTCCTTCTTTTCTTTATCATTTAGTCACCGTCCTTCCTCCATCGACTGTATACTCTACTTCCCTCTCTTCCGCCTTCTCTTGCTCTCTCTTCATCACACACACACACACACACACACACACGTTATACATACATACAAACATGGGCACACATTCCGGTCACAACACACACGTACGGAGCTCCCAGGGTGTTGACCTCTCGTTTTCTTTGTCCTTATTTTTCATGTCTGTGTCTATTTTAGTTTTGTTTGATCTGCTGGGCTTGGACAGAACAGGTTAACAGCTAATAGGTCAGAGTGGAGAAAGATGGGAGTGGCTTCAGGTTGTTAACGATGATAGTCATGATGTCGGTCTTTGTCTATGTATATAATGAAATGGGACCAGGATTCACGAAGTTTCACTGATTTGTGGATGAATTCACTGGGTATCCTTGTACAACTTTCGCCTCTCATATGTTTGCTCTGTTCTTGTGTCTGAATCCCGAGTCACCCCATCTTTATGCGGGAATGTATGTCAGGATGTTGAGGATGATAGTAAATTAGAAAAGCTGTGTTTATATAGCCTTTTAGTGTGAGAATTTTTTATATAATTTCTACGTGTGGATATAAGGATATAATAACCATATACATGCGCATTAACCCATTCAATACCAAGACGACTAAATTATTTATTTTCCTATTATCAGGCAATTTTATTTAACTGATAGGAAATTTGGGGGACAATAGAGGTTAGCCTACCTTCAGCTACTTCAGTGCGAGACGAATATTCAGAGTTGCATAAAATCGTCAACAAGTCGGAAGAAGTTTATTAAAAAGTAATACGTCGCCGTAATGAAAAGGTTAACTATTCACTTGCCCTAACCTGTCACCTGTCTTAGCCGTAAACTTAGCCCTAGCCGTTACCTTAGGCAGAAATTGCTTTATCCAGACACCTGCCTTAACACTGACCTTACCACCCTTACCTTTTACCTTAACCTAACACCTGCCTTATCTTGACACTGTCTTGACCTAAACCCCAGCATCAGCCTTGGCCTTAACCTGACACCTGCCTTATCCTGACACTGCTTTAACCACTACACCACTAGGATAACTTTTTTTTTATCTCATTGGTACGACCATCAGATTATTCTATTCAGTTTCAGAGAGGCTTTTGTATTTGGAGGGCTTATGTACAGCATCCATTTATCCCTGCACCACGAGGGGCCTCTCTAAAACTGAACACACTTGTCTGACTCTAGCAAAAGCGAAGTGAAAAGGTCGTCCTTGGACTGAAGGGAATAACTTGATGCCTGCGTTAACCTAACACCAGCCTGTCCTTGAACAAACTGACTAATTTCGGTGATATCTTGAAGCCAGCCCCACCTTTAGTTTAACCCTTAAACCGCGGGGTTGTCGGAGGCGCGCCGTGCCCATCCCAAGGGGATATTCGCGCTCCGACTGACTTTTTTAAAATATTTGCCAAAAATCAGTTATTAGTCCTAGAATATTATAATTAAACATGCTTATGGCACATACCTTCAGCTTTCTCCTGGGATGTTTTTTTTAGCACTCGTCGACTACCGTAGGAGTTGTGGAGACTTCTGAAGTTGGGTAACTAAGTCTCCACTTTACACTTCCCGACTTCCCGTAATATGAATACCACTGCCAGATATTAACACTAGAAAATACTCAATGGTTTCCAAGTAGTTTGGAATCCTTACTCAAAAAAGAAAACACTGTGAAAGCAATGTAAAATACGAGCGCATACGAACCGCTCTAATTTGCCGCTGGTATTCTGTCATTTCTTATATACACACTCACACTTTATTATTTCTAGTACTTTATTACACTTATATATATCTACAGTCCTTTACCGCGTCCCACACGATTTTTTGTAGGGGTAGAGGTCACAGGGCCTTTTATAATGGGCGCAAAAGGGGCAGAAATGGAGGGACGCGACTGCGACGTGATTTCACCGTGAAGAACGAGAGCGAATTGAATGTACAGTACGTATCTCGGTAGCCAAGAGTTGAAAATGTCAGCTGCTAATGTATGTGCTAAGAAATAAGTCGTAGGAAATCTAGACAATACATAATAAATTAGGTAGTTCCAGGTGAATATAAATATCACTCAGGCTTCTCCCTTCCTTTCTTATATACATTTACATTACGAGAGTAGCTCATACGGCATATTTCACGGGGAAAAAAAAGCAGGGGAAATTAGCGAACGAGTGCAGGTTGGATGTTGCCAAGTGATAATTGGCCAATTCCAGGTGTATGGCATTATCAATTACCTTATTCTGTATAAGAATAGGGCATAGGGCTCATTTCAATGGATGAAAATAGTGGAAAAATCCGAGGAAGATTTACATAGCGCAGAGCGGCTGAGCAGACGACACAAGAGGGTAATGGAGGGGAGGTAGGAAAGGGAGTCTAGAATGGGGGGAAAATGGCTAAATTGTCAACAATGGATGGGAGTACTGATGACATTAGCAGCTCTGACTATTGATGGACATTGGCAGTGCTGATAGATGATACAAGTCACCACCTGAAAGCCCGGGCGAATTTATAAAAAAAAAAAAAAAACAGTCACTGAAGTATGATCCATTGCATCCGACCGTCACGAAAGTGACGACCCGTGGTTTAGGGGGTTAAACCACCCTTCTACGCTCCCTCTCACACAAATGCCCTATTACCTCAGGGGGGGAAAAATCTCTCTGCAGTTAAAAGTTTCCCTCCTGTCCCAAATATCTGCAACTCTTACCACCGGTAAACTGCGCTTTTTGAGCACGTGACGAGCGAACGAGCGCCATTTTATCACAGTCTCCCTCTGATATAACATAGCAAAAGCGTTAATGTAAAATTATAGGCGGAATCTATATTTAACTGCCAGAGTTGATGTTCAGAAACACAGTGGTACGATGGAAAATCTTTATCAATTTGATTTTGTAACTGAGATGTTTAGCGATAAGAGCTGAACACTCCCTCGGAAAACTCGAGATTCCATGGGGTTATTGAATGACTGTTTCACATGCAGAAAGAATTTCAACTCTACTACACAAAGGAGGAAAGTTATTAGCTTCTGCTTTGCGTGACGGTCAGGTTGGGCCGGGCCGAGTCGGGCTGGGTCAGGCCGGGCCGCTCATTTCCAGCTTAACTGAGAGTAAACATCACTCGCTCGTTTCGTTGGCTCACTTGTAACAAAACGTCTCCATAAACTCTCTCATATACCTTTTCGAGGTCCAAAAATTCTACATATTGATCCTTCCATTTCTCTTTACATTATTCATGTGTGATTCTTAAAACTAACACCTGATCCATGCCCAGTTACACTTATTGTCTCCTTGTCCCTCCCTGCCTCAGTGTACAGTATGTTGCACTGCTCATCCAGTTACCACACCTTTCACTTCAGTTTGTAACCTCAGAAAACTCACCCCTCTAAAATCTAAGCACTCTGTTTTGTCGTCCACGCCTTTTTATAGCGACACAACACTTGCACTTCACCAGTTTTCATGTCCAGTACCTCACTTTCACCCAGACATACACTGGGAAGTCCACTAAGCATTCCACATCTCTTCCCCCTCATTTCTTAAGAACTGTCACAATCCCACTCACCCCTACCAAAGAATATAAAAGCACCCTCACCTGCTCCACACGCATTATCAATACAGTGCCTCTTCTTGTCTACTTTTCTCCTAACCAACATCAGTCTGTCATCTGCTTCTTTGCATTCGCTCACCTAGGTCCACACGTCCACCCTCATTAACACAACTACTTCCTTTCCTCTGACTTGCGTTCACCCAAGATTTTCTCCCGTTTTACGTGCCCAAACACTTCGCTTCAGAGTTATTGAATCAAGGTTCATTTCTGAAAGCATATCATCTACCAAGCACTTCTCCCCATTGTCATCCTCATTACAAATATCTCATTACAAATCTCTCTTCTCCATTTCCCTTCAGTTTCTTGTGAGTCATCGTATCCAGTTTCCATTCGTGAAGCACATCACATATTTAGCGCTTCTTCACTTCATCATCATCATTGCATCTACCCACATTCAAGAACACTGGTCTGAGCCTATGAGGACTTCTCTGAATCATTGAGTTGTCTATTTTGTGGGCGCATAAAAGAGCAGGAAACTTCAGACAACAGAACAACAGCTTTATTACAGTGGATATTACATGGGAGGAAACAGATTTAGTAAGAGAGTAAGAAAGGCACAAGGGTACACACAGAAGGAAAATACTGACGTTATAATATTAACAGCCTATCGAGAGGGCAATACCGAAGAACAAATGGAAGTACTGAAATAATAAGAGCTGAGTAGAGGCACATCCATACGTAACAAAGTCTTCACTAATTTTGTAGAATCATACGAGGCTTTGGTTTGTACTGCGTATTTTCATGCTATTTTCATTTTTAATCAAGGAATTCATACGCGACATCTGTGAGGCAGATGCCGGGTGGCAAGAATCAGAAGCTCCTTCGTCAGGGGACAGTTGTGGACATTATTCTTGAATTTTTTGTAGAACAGTTTTAAACACATAATATTCTGCAAAAGTTTTGTGAGTTGCAAAGATCACATTGCTCGCTGTCTCGTTATTTACCATAATTAGGTGAACTGGTGTTTATATCTGCAACGGTACAGCCACCATATTACGTTTCTCAGTAAACCTGTACCTGGATATGTAAAAACATTATGCATGCTTACAAACCTTAAGAGACGGCCAAGAGAAGCATCACACACACTGAGTTTCAGGGGAAAAAATAACAACTGGCTTGGATTTATACCTATCGGCTACACGTGGGGTGTTTATGACAGACATCCAGATCTTCTAGACTAAGACACGCTACCAGATCCATGTCTCATTTTTAGTCCTATGTACTCAAAACGTGGGGCAAATAAGACTTTGGACAAAGGTCTATGGCCAGCCGAAGAATCGAGCCGTGGACCTCACAATTGCAGGCTAAATGTGCTTCCGACTACACCATCACCGCCCCTATTGCTGGAGATTGAATCATTCAAACAAGCCTTCTGACAGGACTTAACTGTCCGTTTGTTTTTTGGTTGGTTTGTGAGCAAGAGTACACAAAATCTACTGGACGGATTTCCATGAAACTTTGTAGAAGAATGGGCCTTGGCCCAGAATAGACTCCATTGTTGTTGTTGTTGTTTAAAGATGTCTCTCTCCTATAGAGGGAGCCGGGCCTTATATTAGCCCGGTCAGTGGGATGTGGGCTGATTAAAAAAAAATAGTAAGGGGTAAGACAGGGCCTGGGGACTGCCCAGCACACACGCCCTATCTTCTGGCTGGTTCTGTGGTGTGTGTTGAGACTCCATTAAATATTGGTGCTGATCCGGATAAATGTACGGATCCAGGATTTTTTTTTTTTTCACTTTCTTTAACATTGCGAGGTAGGGCGTTTTTCGACATTTTCGTAAAATTTTCAGTGAATATTGCATGGATCTTGATGAAAACAAAAAAACGGCATCTTTAGGATGTTGGTATCTACGAATGTGTACAGTTTGGCGCGGATCCATATACAATTCTGGATCTATCGGATTTAAATATGCTTTTAAAAGGGGGTAGTCTTTTTCCAGCTGCATGTTGGGCCTTGGCGGAGGTATGCGCTCTACTGAGTGCCATTCTAGTTTTAGTAATGAAACGATTCTGCTCTCAAAAGGTCGATGTATCAATTGATAACTAGTACAGAGACTAATTTGCCTTGGGTGCATTATACTCATTTATAAAGTTTCGTGTTTTTATAAAAGTTTAATGCAATTAGGACATGCAAGTGAACCAAGAGAAGCGGCGGTTGAAGACAGCCAAGTAATGAAGGTCATAAAAGGAATGAACTTTTTAACATATAAAAAAATGAAAATAACTATTACAGTCCCATACTACCCCTTGTGGGATGTACTGTACGGACCTGAGGCAAGTCCAGACCATTTGAGAGTAGGTGACCAGGCTACTCCCATGGTGGCATTACAAAGCCGAATGACCTCCGAGAGCCTGTCAAAGATTCGAACCGAAGCGCACAGTGCCTGATCATTATCTCAACTGGCATCTTTGACAACCAAACCACCAGGTGTGTGTGTGTGTGTGTGTGTGTAAAATTAATCATGTTAATAAAAGCATTGCAAGAGTGTACTTCAAAGAAACAATATTGATGTATGTAGAATAATAATAATAATAATAGTAATAATAATAATAATAATAACAGAAATGCAATGTACAGTACTAAACACAACAATCAGTATATAAATAAAGTCACACAGAAACTAACCTAGCCCTGTTCCCATACTCCACGCATACCCAAGAATGCTCCCCAACTCTTTCCCTTTCAAGCTGCATTTGTGGAAGATTCGCTCACACGCCAGCGGATGTAAAGGGTCTTGATCTGACTCCTCTTGTTCCCGCGCGCTCCGGTAGGCGTCGCGGTAGGCGGAGAGGGTCCTGTGACTCTTGGAGAAAAGATCGAGGAGAGTCTCTTCTACCTTCGTGAATTTGGAGAGTGTTTGGAGATGGCAGAGGAGTTTCAGCATACAGCCATCAGAGTCCAGTCGAAGAATGACGCTTTCAATAATACTGAGTACCGCCGGCTGGATGGTTTCTGTAATTTCTGGGTCCTTCGCATCACCCTCATCTTTCTCCTCTGTTGTTTGAGATTCGTTCATTGTCGTTAGTGGTTTATTCGTCGCGTCATTTGGTTCAGTCATCGTGTCTTGTGTTTCGTTTGTCTTGTTATGTGGTTCTTGTGCTTCGTTTGTCTTGTTATGTGGTTCTTGTGCTTCGTTTGTCTTGTCATTTGGTTCAGACATCGTGTTTTGTGCTTTGTTTTTCACCAAATTTTGCTCATTTTGTTCAGCCGCTATAGTTTCGTCCACCATTTCAACTTCCACATTTCGCTTCCTAAGAAAGTGAGCTAATTGAGAGGGATGGGGGTAGGACGTGGGTACTGGAGGACGCTGAGGCATGGAGAAGGGCTGGGGAGGAATTGAGGAATGGTAGTGATGAGGGAGCGAAGGCTTCTGGATAGGCTTAGAGTGAGGATAAGGAGGAGAAAAGTAGCCTACTGGCTGTGTGGGATTTAGGACTCTGCGGTTGTCGTCGATGTTGTTGTCATCTTCCTCTTCCCCTTCCTCTTCCTTTTGGTTTTCCTCGTAGTAGTCATTGTAATCGTCCAGCTGCTGATCGATGGACTGGATAATCAGTGCGGCCTGCAAAAGAAGAAAAAGAAAGAAAGGTGAATCATACTTTCAGCTTGCAGATATTTCTTTTTTTTTTAAGAATGCTGTAGCTTTCTCAGGGGCGGGATAACTCTGGTATTGTAGTGCACCGAACATCAAGCGATTTTATTGAACTGGGAGTGAATCACAGAGGCCTGGGAGTGTTAATATTCCCACCATTACTTCCCTCATGTTTGAAACAATTCTAGTATTCAGTTCTACCTACAGTCAGAATTTTTCACATTCTAAAAGTCGGTAGTAGAAACCTGAGAGAGTTAAGAGCATGAGTCACTTGTTAATATGTTGTTTTAATAGCGATATGAGGCGTGTTGACCAGGCGCCGAGCAAGCAACCCTTTGTGATGGCATGGATTTGTGTATAGATATCACAGTGCCGTCATAACAAACTCTCTCTCTCTCTCTCTCTCTCTTCATCAAATGGCCAATCCCAGAGGTCATCCGGGGAAGATACGACAAAAAGCGTGTCCAAACCTCTCCAACACAACTTCTGACATCGCTCAGGGAAAAGCTGAGGAACGTTTGCGTAACAGCGAAGAGGGGCCGCTTGGTTGTATGGGTGCCTCCCTCTTTAGCACACACACACACACACACACACACACACACACACACAGACGACAAAACAAAGTGTGTAGTAGAAGTTAATGGGAGTATTAACTGTAAGGGCTAGGAAGAATGGAAGGCCTGCAAAGAAACTAGAGTTAAGACGCACAAGAAAGAAGATAGGTGCTTTAACCGATTATCCACGATCACACCATTTCATTTCTGCTGTCTCCCGAAGAATACAGCTATCAAACTTGTGGGCTTATAAGTAGCCTTCATAACGGCCATCAGCTAACTTGTGNACACACACACACACACACACACACACACACACACACACACACACACACACACACAGACGACAAAACAAAGTGTGTAGTAGAAGTTAATGGGAGTATTAACTGTAAGGGCTAGGAAGAATGGAAGGCCTGCAAAGAAACTAGAGTTAAGACGCACAAGAAAGAAGGAAGGTGCTTTAACCGATTATCCACGATCACACCATTTCATTTCTGCTGTCTCCCGAAGAATACAGCTATCAAACTTGTGGGCTTATAAGTAGCCTTCATAACGGCCATCAGCTAACTTGTGGGGTTAGATATTGCCTTCATTTATCCCCTCACTATGAGAGGGGGGGGGGTGTCTCCTGAACTGAAGAAAACAGTCTGAAGTTAGCCAGAAGAAAATAAGGAAGACGTCCTCGACCTACTGGCAAAAGCAGAAGTCAACCTCAGGCTCATACGAATGTGAACCCAGTAGATTGCAGGCTGAAGTTGCTTTATTCCTGCAGCTTATCATCATCCTTTCGGGGGACAGGGGACAGGGAAGGAGGTGAGGGACGTTTGCTTAACCAGGCAGCAGAGCAGTTGGGTTATATCAGTGTAACCAAATGTAGGCGTCCCTCTCGAGCACCAGCCCAGGAAGTAAATGGGTCATGTGGAATAAGGGATTTCAGGTAGTGGAGTACGGGGATGGATTACGGTAATTTTAATCACGACCTTTTTGGAAACAAGTGACAAGTGTAAAATACGTAAAACCAATTTTTTTTTTCATATAAATATATGGACATGCTGGGATGATAGTGCTTCAAAACCATCGGAACAAGGTCAAGGTAGTAAAACAACATGTACTCCCACCCCTATATTTTGCAGTACTTTACTGTACTGCATGGTTAGATACTAACTATACCATTATCATGACACTTTTTGGATGCGCTTATGCTACACCAAAATGGCACGTGCTGTAGTTAAAACAAAATAATGATAATAATAATAATAATCAATAATAATAATAATAATAGTTATAGTAGTAGTAGTAGTAGTAGTAGTAGCAGTAGTAATTAAAACAAGAGCCTCGCGGCCCTGTCAGGCTGCCCAGCACTTATTCAAACTGGAGCCATCTCTGAACCACGCTTCACTTTGGAGCAAGTGCTTTGTAGCCCTACTGGGTTGCAAGGCTTGTGCCCAGATGAGAGCTGTTTCTGAACAACCACCATCACCACAGCTGCCACCACCACCACAGCTGCCACCACCAGAACTACCACCACCACAGCTGCCACTATCACCATCATTATCCTCACATCTACCACCACCACCACCACCAGCATCATTATAGCTATCACTACCACCATCATCCTCACAGCTACCACCATCATCTTCACAACTACCATCACCACCATCACCATCACAGCTGCCTTCAGCACCACATCACCACAGCTACCACAACCACCACCATCACCACAGCTACCACAATCACCACCATCACCACAGCTACCACAACCACCACCATCACCACAGCTACCACAACCATCACCATCACCACAGCTACCACAACCACCACCATCACCATCGCAGCTATCGCAGCTACCACCACCACCATCACCATCACAGCTACCACTACCACCACCACCATCACAGCTACCACCACCACCATTACCATCACAGCTGCCACCTCTACCACCACCATTACAGCTACAACCATCACCACCACCATCACAACTACCACCTCCCCCATCATATCACAGTTACCACTGCCACCATCACCATCACAGCTACCATCACCACCATCATCATCACAGCTACCACCACTACCATGATTGTCTTCACAGCTACCACCACCACCACCACCACCACCATTTTCTGCTTAATAAAATCATCTTTTCATAGGAATATTGAAGTAACAGTCATCAGAATGTAGGTTTACAACCTCTCTCTCTCTCTCTCTCTCTCTCTCTCTCTCTCTCTCTCTCTCTCTTGAAGCAAACAAGCATGACACTCCACCGAACTGTCCCGCCAGCTCTTCAGATGCACGTATTGTAACTCAAACAGGGACATTTATTAGGGTCTAAAACTTGTCTTCAAAAAATTTAATTCAACACCAGAGTGAAACTGGTTCATCTGGGACCCCAATTCCATGTATTATGCCACGTTTCATCAAGCGTTTCATCAAAATTCTTTTTCCAGCTCTGACTGTGCAGCACACACACACACACACACACACACACACAGGATCATAGTATTTTAGAACTCTAAATAAACAAACAAGCTAATAAATAAATAAATAAATAAATGTATGGATGAAATTACTTGTTTTATTGCCTCGACCTTGTTCCGATGGCTTTGGGTGCACCATCACACCTACATCTTCATATAATATTTTAAAATACTTGTTTTACTTTTATTTCATGCCTCTCTGTAAGGAACCTTCCGACGTTTTTTAAAGTTATTTAACTTCAGAGCACCGGAGTAGCGAAGGGGTTGATTAAGGAACTGAATGACCTTCTCCCTTTCGAAAAGTCATTCTTGAACTGAAAGAAATATTCTGGAAATAATAACAGGAAGGAGCATTGACAGCACAACATTCAGACCTCGCAATTGGTCTATGGCCGAACTTTGGGTCTAGTTCTTTAACACTGACCTATGAGTCATTGTTCTCAACCTTGAAATACCTCGTCCTTGCCTGACCATTAACACTTTCACGGAATTTGTTCCAAGTCAAATGAAAAGTGTTCAATTTGACCTTGCCGCGTGACCTTCACCCTTGACCTATTCTTCTCAAAACTGAATATTTATGTTTTTGGATGACCTTATATCGTTCCGCCAACGTAAATTGGAAATGTGTAAAAACTTTTTTAGTTAAAAGACCGAACGTTAGATACACTCCTGTGACCGTAAATTTTGCCCGATTATTCTCAAAACTGAGCCGCTTCATCCTTTGCTCATCCTCTACTTTTCTACCATGTTTTGTCTAAATTGGATCAATAGGCTGGAAAAGTTAGCTTATTCCTGACCTTTTACCACAGACCTTTTTCGGGCAATATCGACCGTGCCCCCGACGAAGCAAATGAAACCCCTCCGTGAGAAAAGCAAGTTGATCGGTTTTGCCATTTTAGAGCTGGGGAGTCTAAGAGAAAAGGAAGAAAAAAATGAGTACACTATGGAGAAATCGAGTTTTGGGCAGTTGTGTACTACTGTGTTAGCGTTGTTTTTCCCTCTTTGGATGTTTTGAGTATGGAAAAGCATGAGGATTAGGAATAGATGCTTAAAAATTATAATGCCTTTGTACGAAGTGCAGTCCAGAAGTTTTGAGACACTTTTGGGAGACGCACCTCGTATATCTGTATTTATCTATCTGCCTGTTGTCTGTTTGTTCTTCTGTCTGTCTGTCTGTCTAAAAATCCGTTTATCTAAAAATCTACACAACCTTCTCTGATTAAGTCTGCACCTGGCCGTCTCCGTAGGTATATCAGAGGGTTGGCAGGTACTCTATGAAGGGATGGATCCGGCGCGCCCATAAGCCTTAACAAATATAATTAAATTCATTTGTAACACCCAATTACGAGTAACTAGAATACAGAATCTCCCCTTGTTTCTTGTTCTTCCTGCAAGAGTACCTTTTAGTTACGAAGAGAAAATTATTACACGTTACTTTGTTTTACAGGACAGACACAGAAAAGAGAACGTTAAATCGTCCCAAATCGCTTGTCTTCCTGCAAAAACAGATTTGAGTTACGAGAGCTCTTTGACCATAATTATATTCGTGAATCTCTGCCCAGAAGATTTCCGAACTACCAGTCATAAGTCATGATTCAGTGTGATACTCTTGTTACAGGTTCCTTCACCTAAGGGTGGGATCACAGGGCGAACAGAGAATTGCACTGTTGTTTCAAATGAAGCGTGAGGGTGTGAACAAACTCTCAGTTTTTATCCATAAAATCAGGAAGATGTGATGATGATGAAATACGTCTGGCCTCTCTTTATCGTTAATGGCCACTCTGGCTAGTGTGCAATGCCTGTTGATCAAATTTATAAATCATAAATGTTCCATAAAACAGGTTAGAAATTAAAGCCATACTTAGTACACCTTCAAGCACTCGGGTTGATAAAACGGCAGCATGCCTCACGAATGTAAAGTCGAGGACAAAATTGTCGCTTTCCTTCTTAACGCATCATACTAAAGAGCATCATTTATGAAGAGAGAAGTCGAGGACAAAATTGTCGCTTTCCTTCTTAACGCATCATACTAAAGAGCATCATTTATGAAGAGAGAAACATATCACACCTCTCTCACCTCGGGAAAAGTAGCCAGCAGAGGAAAGTGACAAGCAGACAAAGTGAAATAGCGGACGAATTTTTGGCCCTGAGTGTACTGTCACGAGTATCATTATAACGACATCCCCAGACAGCACTGTATTCTGCTTTCTTTATTTCCTCTTCCTCCCAAAACTCCAATAGTATTCATTATTCTTACACTTTTGTTATGTGCCTCATTCATAAAGGTAATATTATCCCTTTTTCCACATGACACTCTCCACAGCCTCAAAAGGGAAGTGTCTATGAACTTTTGATTGCGGTAGTTGACAGTGCAGTATTAGGAAACCCTTCACCTTAAAATGGCTTAGATTTATATCCTTTACAGAATATGTAACACATCAGTGACACAGAAGGACAGTGTTACGGCTAGTCCACTCTTTTCCATGTAACTTCTTCGAAACTATCGTCATACTCTCAGCATTATTCTGTCTTTACTACTTAGCATTAAAGATGGAGAGACGAAAATAGTATAAGACCCACGTGCAGGAATGCGAAGCCCGTCGCGGCCAGGACAGCCCTCGCCACCCCTGCCGTGATGGGGAGTTTCAGCAGCATGTTCACCGCCGCAGCCAATTCCTCGTCCGGCGTCAGCAGGGTGGCGTCACAGCGGCACCACAGCAGGGTCGCCGCCACACCCGCCAACACACCCACCACGCCCACACGCACCCGCATCCCGTACTTCTTCCGTGTCCTGATGTGAATGCAGAGGTTAATAATAATGACGTCAGCACCTTAATAGAGCAGTAGATATTCGGCATCATGTAGGCATTTCAACAAAGCAGTAGAGGGTAGTCCTTTATACATTACGTCATATAGAGATTTCAGTAAAATAGTAAATAATAATCAGTAATACCCAACAAGACTTAGCACCAACGCTGCACAAACAAGATGTGATGTACTGTAAAATAGTGCAGAAGAAAAGGATTATAACAGTGCTTAACAGATCTTTGAATATAGAGTTAATAGTAAACTCTTTGCATACAGTCTTCGAAGTAGTACTAATTACCATATGTTTTTCTTATTAACACTGTATATGCTTTTGTTTCTATTCTGTATATAATCAGTCATTTCCTGATAATATTTTCCTTCTCTGTCCTTTGTGCGTGAAGTTCTTAACGGCTTACAGTCTTCGATGTAGTACTAAATACTATTGTGTCTCGTATTATTATATGCTTTTGTTTCTATTCTGCATTTATTCAGCCATTTCCTGATAATATTTTCCTTCTTCATCCTTCGTGTGTGAAGTTCTTCCTTACATATACAACATAGTGGATCAAATTATATTTTGTTACATCAATCTGTGTACAGTTGTCAAATGTAAGGCAAAGACTAAAACTATAAAAACTTCTTACACTGGTCAGGAAATTTGGTAGGGTCTGCAATAGCTGTATCCCTTACCTGTTTACGCTTAGGTCTGCCTTGTTTGTGTCTTGCAATGATCATGTCACTAAAAATTAATATTTCTATACTCCGAAGCTCACTCGACCATTTTCCCTTTTCTGTATGTAATGTAAACACTAATGTAATGCAAGTAATGATAGGTACATGTAAAAAAAACGGTTGAGAAATCACCACAGTTGGACTCTGCCGGTCTTGTCAAAAGGTAAAATTCACTTGTCATACTGGCTAATCCTTGCAATGCTATTTAACTATAGCCAGACGCCATGATAATCCCAAAACAGTAATCATGTTTCACTAGGCACATTTCAGGACTAAATACTGCGCGTCTCAGTACAAGAGTTAACCCTGATCCTGACACTGTCTTTTTTATTCCTTCGCGTACATTTTACTACACAAACCTTGAATGTCATTTATATTGTACTGTAGTGAATAATAATCACCATTAGCACACGACAGAAGATTAAAGTTTCTCACAGTCGACACAGTTGTAGTATCGTGTTGGAGTTAACGCCAAACGATTCCGTGCAACTGAGAGTGAGCCATGGCCAGTGTGCCTTAACGTCTTACCCCAGTATCGCTGTCATCTGTCTCACAGTTATTATTAAAACAGTATGAACCTGCTGCTCTGTACTATGAAAAAAAAAAAAAAATGGAGTGTTTGATTCAGTGGTATTATCTCAGACTTTATACAGAGCAGACCAAGACAGTAACACATACACGTGGAAAAAAAAAAAAAAAAAAAGAGGGGAGAGAGAGAGAGAGAGAGAGACCAACCTGTGCCGGCGAGGGTGAGGAAGCGAGTGAGGGAGTGAGAGAGAGGGATGGGGGCAGGGCCGAAAGACGGACTAAGCCGCTGTGTCCTACATATGATCCCACCACAGCATGGGAGGCCGGCAGGGTAGGCCAGGATGTAGGGAAAGGGCACGGCCGTAACTGAGAGATACTATCTTTATTCTCTCTCTCTCTCTCTCTCTCTCTCTCTCTCTCTCTCTCTCTCTCTCCTAGCTTAATCATGACTTTCTTAACCTGGGTAAGCCTTTATGACTAGCACGGTGATTAAATTGTGGCTTACCCTCGGCTGAACATAACTAATAACACAGCATCATAATCCAAAGCTGAACAAAAATACTCTTACTGAGCATAATAGCTGGACATCATTACCCTTAACCGAACATGAACATTCTTAGGTGAGCATAATTACACTTAGTTGAGCATGAGAAGCCTTAGTTGAACATGATTACCCATAGCTGAGCATGACAAAACCTCACTATTAAACTTAGCTGAGCATGACAAACCTTACAATTAAACTTAGCTGAGCATGACAAACTTCACTGTTAAACTTAGCTGAGCATGACAGATCTCACTATTAAACTTAGCTCAGCATGACAAACCTCACTATTAAACTTAGCTGAGCATGACAAACCTC